>JAPKID020003831.1:0-12075 GCA_026931265.2 Tropidonophis doriae
GGGCCCGCCACAGAGAAGGCCCTCCCCCCGGGCGCCGCCGACCGGCATTGTCCAGTAGACGGCACCCGGAGAAGACCGTCCCTGTGGGAGCGGATCGGTCGAAAGGATGTATGTGGCAGGCGGCGGTCTCGTATGTAACTAGGCCCCGAGCCATGGAGTTCTTTGAAGATGAAAAAACTTTGAAGTTTTTGCCTCCCCTCCTTCTCCCCCAAGAGCACTCTGCAAGTCCTCCTTTTAAAAAAAAACAGGCCCGTTTTCGCTAAAAATGGGCCCGCTTTGGGGAGGTTTGCAGAGTGAAAAAACCTTTTTTTCCTTTTCGGAAAGCTATTTGGTTAGAGTGGTTGATGAGAATTACATTGGTCAAGTTCTGTCCCAGCAGAAACAAAGGTTTAGGTGCTACAGGTTGTCAGCAATTTCCGTCTCCAGCACATGGATAAATAAAGCTGGAAACATCTACCTACCTACCTACTCTCTGTCTCTCCCTACCTACCCACTATATTTCCTTCTCTCTCCTTCTCCCTCTATTCACCTATATACCTAACTACCTACTCTCTCTCCCTCCCCCTTCCTATCTACTGTATTTCTATTTTTCTCTCTCTCCCTCTACCTACCAACCTACCTACTCTCTCCCTACCTATCTACTGTATTTCTCTCTATTTTTCTCTCTCTATCCCTCTATCTATACTCTCTCTAAATACCTACCTACTATATTTCTCTATTTCTCTCCTTCTCTCTATCCCTTTATCTACCTAACTACTCTCTCTCTTCCCCTACCTACCTACTGTTGATACTTCTCTACTCCACCCCATGGGGAAATGTGAAAGTGCCCATGAAAAAAAAGTAAACTTTTACATTTTATCCATGAAATTAATTTACTTGTTTAATTGGGTTCCATTTTTCTTTGCTATAATATTTTTTTAATTTTTCAAAAGCTCTCTGAATCAATGACAATATATTGTTAATGATTTATCTGGATGAAAGCTCTATTATTGGGAAAATGAGCAGGTGTAAGATAGTTTTCTGAAATATGATTCACCAGATTATCTACATTCTAATATCTTTAAAAATCATTAACAATGAGATAATATGCCTGACTGAATTTCATGTCAATATGAACATGAATTTCATGTTCAGAAAATTAATGGAAAGACCCATTTATGGCACCTGTATCCCTCCCCATCCTGTAATGGTTTATTTTCAAATGCTGACAGGTGAGCATGCAGCCATGTTACAGGGGTGTATTTTTGATTCCAGAACACTAGTTTTCTATTGCATAGCTTCATCTACTCAAAGAACATTACAAGAACAAAGTTGATTGTACCTTTCCTGCAAAAGCTTCATTAGGCCACATCCCATTCTTGGAAGTCTACACCTCAGTGTTCAAACTTCTGGGTGGAAAAGATAAGTTCTGTTCCTGGATGCACCTGCAGGGACTTTGTGCTGCTATACTGTATTAATTTCCAGGCACGTTCACCGTGGACTCCAGACCTAAAAAGAATCAGGAAGCACATGCTTCATATTCCACTGAATCACTCCCTTTTAATTTAGATTTTGATACAGGAGCAGATTGTCCTTGGTTTTTTCAAGTCAGGTCAGGTCAGCTCTCCTTAGGTTACAAGGATAGTCTGTGGAGGGAATTTCTTTGTACAGCTGTTTCTGCCCCTATTAAGAAAAAAAAAACATGGAAAAAGTACAGACCCAGAAATGCTCTACATTAAATAATTAGGATGACTGGAAATTAAGATGGAAGTCATGCATACATTGGTGGGAGAATAGGATGGACTTTACCGTGGTTCATCCTATCCTCCAATTGCACTTCTGCTAGATCAGGAGACTCTGCTCACAAGTACTCATGCTTTAGCATCCTCTGTCTTGTTGCAACACACTGCACGAGGGGCTATCTTTGGAAAGCATTCAGAAGCTTCCCTTGATCCATAATATACCAGCCTGTGTAGTATTGCGTGTACCGAAGTTTGCCCATGTCACTCTTCAAATGTGTGAGTTGTATTAGTGTTCCCCGGTATTCTTCCAGGTGCAATTCAAAGTGCTGGCTATCACCTTTAAAGCTCTACATGGCACAAGGCCAGATCACACATGAGCCTGCCTGTTTTCATTCATTTGTGCCCATCTCACCAGATCTGGCAGGGTGAGATTGTGCTGGATCCCTTTAATGAAGGGGTGTCAAACTCGCGTCGTGACAGTGACATAACGTGACGTATTGTGGCCTTTTCCCCCTTCCCTAAACTGGGCGTGGCCATGGCCAGCATGTGATGCATCTGGCCCGCGGGCTGCGAATTGGACAGCCCTGTTTTAGTGAAATAGGGTCATTATGCGGACATGAGAGACATTTCTTTTTTGTTGCCATGTCTGCCCAGTGGAAAACCTTCTCCGTGGAAGTCAGGATGGCACTGACCCCACTGGCCTTAAGGAAAGCTGTAACAAAGCTAATTTTTCTCATATAAGCATTAAGGCTAAGTTGTTAATGGAATTTGATGTTAGTGAATTTGATATTAAGGATTAGATGTGAGATACCTTCATATTCAATCAGATTAAAAGAGTTGGAAGGGACCTTGCAGGTCATCTAGTTCAACCCCCTGCCCAAGCAGGAGACCCTACATCTGCCTCTACCTAGGATTGAATTCACAACCTATATCAGGGATCATATACATTTTATGAATAATAACCCTTAGAAAACAAGCAATTTCATATAAACTGAGTTTCTATATTTCTGCCGTAAAGGCTGCATTTAAGAAGCCTCTGATATTTAGCATGGAATGGTTGTGACACCAATTCTTGTCAATGTACATGTGCAGCAGGGGTGAGTTCCAGCAGAGACCACTGCCGGTTCGCTCAGGGACACACCACACATGCACGCTTGTGCAGTACAACTAAAATTGCTCTGCGCATGCGCAGAAGCAAAAACCAATATGGCAGCACCTATGGTGCCACTGAGAGAACCAGTGCGGGGGCATGGCAGGCCTGGGTTGCTGCCGGTTCCAGCAACCCAGGCAGCCAAGCTACTACTGGTTTGTCCGAACCACTCCAAACTGGTAGGAACCCACCACTGATGTGCAGTTATTACAGCAAAATATTTGCTTAACGGTCATCCTATGGAAGTAACACACTTGGTATTTATTGCCTCAAGTAGCAGAATATTGTAAGATGGGAACAGGCAAGTAGCACCATCAGAAGGTGATGGCAACAGTGGTAACAGCAAACAAAACCAGGAGGTGAGAAAGTCCTGAAATAAACACAAGTTCTTCTAATTTTTCTAATTTATTCTATCATGTCATCTTAATTTTGTGAGAAGAGAATATGATAATACAAGCTGCTGCAACAAACTAAACTCCTAATACTTACCACAGGCTTATTATGTAATCCAAGTAAACAAATTTATTCTTATCTGAAATTTTCCTTCTTTAATAAAATTCAGACTGCTTTCCCCATAAATGCAAAATAATTGTTATGCTAAATCAAAGCAGAGAAGCATGTGGTTCAGAACTTATTTTAGCAGTGACCAGCCAGAAGGCTAAAAAATGTAAGTAGAATATATTAGCAAAATTCTTCCATCTGTTGTCACTACAGCTACCTATACCCCATCATTTATGCAGTAGGTATTATCATGCAGCATTAAATTCCATACGTAAATCACATCTATACATAAAATAGCCTTTCTGTTCTTAAACAGGCTACCAATGATATTTTTCTAGAGGAAGAGAATCTATTTCCCACCACTATGAAATTTGATCCCAACTGACACTAGTAGTTTGATAAATATATAAATATATGGGGTGGGTAGATCAGGGAAGAGCACAATGATGTTTCTATTGATTTTTTAATATTAAAAACTAGTTGTTCCATAATCTCAAAAGTAAACTAGCCTAAGCAAGTGTCTAGGACCGTGATGGCGAACCTATGGCATGTGTGCCACAGGTGGCACACAGAGCCATTTCTGAGGGCATGCAAGGTGTTGCCCTGTCACCTCCAGCACGCATGTACACGCTAGCCAGTTGATTTTGGGCCTTGATTTTCAGCAGTTTTTTGTCCACTGGAGGCTTCAGGAAAGCCTTCTGAAGCCTCCAGAGAGTGAAAAATGGACTTACCAGGCCCACTCGAAGTTGGAAAATGGGCCAATTCTGGCCTCCAGAGGGCCTCTGGGAGGTGGGCATTTTCTCCCTCCTCAGGCTCCAAGAAAGTTGTGTATGGGCAGCACAGCAGGGTATCACGCATGCATGCACAGGGAGCATGGAATGGGGGGGATTAAATTATAGGGGTGGGCACCTGAGTGCATTCAATAGTGCGCAAGTGCATGCTTTTGGCACCTGAGGCAAAAAAGGTTCGCCATCCCTGGTCTAGGAGATCAAAAACTGCTTCAGGTCTATTCAGTTTTATTCTTTCAGCAAGAAAATACCCTGTTGTTGAATGACAGCTTGCTAATTTCTCTTTTTTTGAGCTACCTGTTGCCTATGTCACCTTTATGTGTATTTAAAAAAACACTTAGACATACAGATTACAGGTTCTCACCCATTTTTTCACATATTTGTTTTTTAAAATGTTCTGCATCTCCTGATTAGTCAGATGAGGTGTTGGATAAAGTAAGTATGAAAATTTTCACAGACACTGATACCAGCTCTCTCTAAATAATGGTCTCTTTAAAAATATCACAAATCTACTGCAAAGCCACTGGCAGTTTCTGAAGTTATTTTAGCTTTTCAAGGTGCAGAAGTGAAGCACAGATTATCTGGCAAACAAAACTAAAGTAGTGCTTCCAGAGAAGATGTAAAATGCATAATAAACACCATTCTGTCTCTACAGAATTTAGCATAATATCGGTACTGGTTTCTTACAGGAAATCCTCATTTAGCGACCACAGCTGAGATGGCTAACTTGGTTTAATCTTATGACCACATCAAAAATATAAAACAAAAATAAAACACAGGATATAAGCCCAGGGTAAAATAGGTAAAAGGAAAATACAGTAATAAAACATGTGTGTTGAACATTGCTAAATGAATCCATGACTATGCTTACGATATTACTTTAGCTTTTCTTTTTCCAGACCTGTGAAGGTCAGAAATAGGAAAACTGGTCATAAAGTCACTTTTTCATTACCACTCACTATAACTGCAAACAGACACTAAATGAGGCAGTCACTAAAGAAGGATTATCTGTTATTTAACTTAAATAAGCTGCCCAGATTCACTTCAACAATGAGATAATGCTGCATATAAATTAGTAAACATAAAAGAGCAGAACTTTTTTTAACTCCTATTGTATGAGCTAGAGCTAGACTGATAAATAAAAATATCTATTTGAACTGCAAACTTATACCCTAAAGATGTTTGTTAACTTCTCCTCAGTTTTGCAAATAATTTATCCCATAACATGGGCAGGAAGCTGTTCAAGATGAAGAGTTCAAAATCTCCTGATCCTGGCAACTGTGGTACATTGATGTTAGTACAATATTGTTAATATATTAGCAATATAATATATATATATATTATAAAGAGAAGATATCATACCAGGTTGATGCCGAAAGATATGCATTTCAATTTCTCCAACCTCTGCTTTTGTAGCTGCTCAGTTATCAGTGTGATCATGGCTTCTTAGGAAGGCCTGGCATTTTCTTGAGACTCCAGCACTTGCCAGCCTTCTGCCTTCCTCAGCAAGTCCAGCTGTGTTTAATCATCATCAGTTACCATATCTGCTCATTCACAATCTAGCCAAATTCCATGTCATTCTCCTGACCCCTGCAGGAAACAGACATATTAATGCATCCTACTTGTTCAAGTCTGATCTGTTCCTTAAAATCTGAAAGTGCATATTATTTACTTCCTTGTATAATCCTATCTGCAATAGGCAGGGAGAAAGCAAAATCTGACAAGCAAAGAAGACTGGCAAAACAGTATGATTTCTTTCTTTTACTAAAAATAAATATCAAGTTTTGGGTGTGTGTGTGTGTTCTGTGTATGTGTATTCTCTCCCAAAGAAGTCCCAGGGCATAAACTACCACTCAACCAGAAGCATCCATGATTCTCTTATCCTCTTAAGCAGGACTCAACATGTTGTAATTTCAGTGATGAATGAGGCTACGTAAATATATTTTTGAAGAAACACAAACTCTTTTGACTGTGATTCCTGAAAACTTACAATACCATACTCTACCATTCAAAGACAAATTCTTAAATACCATATTTTTCAGAGTATAAGACACACTGGATCAAGATTTTGAAGAGGCAAATTTTAAAAAAAGTTTTTGCACTCTGCAGACCTCCCAAAAACGGTCCATTTTTTCACAAAAAAGGTTCCAAAAAAGGGCATGAATAGCCTTTAGGAGGCTTGTAGAGTGCTCCTAGGGGTAGGGACGCCCAAAAACGAGCATAAAATGGTCTGTTTTTTGCAAAAACGAGCCCATTTTTTGTCCCCCCAAAAAGGGGCATGCATAGCGTTTAAGCGGCTTATAGAGTGCTCCTGGGGGCTGGGTAAAATCGAACAGCGCCCTCCCCAGCACCCAGGAGCACTCTGAAAGCCTCCTAAAGACTATGCAAGGCCATTTTGATGAAAAGGGTGGAGTTTCAGAAGGCACAAAATGCTGCATTCAGAGTATAAGATGCATCAGATTTTCAGCCTGGTTTTTTTGAGGAAAAAAGGTGCGTCTTACACTCCAAAAAATACAGTAGTTTCAAAAACAGTTTAAAAACCCATGTCAGCTAAGCCTCACTTATACATACCACATGGTCCCGCTAAATATTCGATTACTGTAGATAGAAGTGATTGGCACAGTCATCAATGAGTTTCTTGCTATCTGGGAATTTGAATGGCCTGTCTGCCTAAAAATCACCCATCATTTCCCTTTTTAATTTCATTCTTTTTAAAAAATGTTTCAACTCTCCTCCAAAGTTCCAATGCCTCTTTTTGTGGCATTATACCATAATGTACACATTTGTACACAAAATGTACAAATCTAAGACACTAGATTATCTTTTCTTATTTCAGTATTAGTATCTCATCCTAATGAACCAGGTACAGTTAATAAAAATAATTAAAACAGCTGCGAACTCCATAAAATTCAAAATATTTTAACAGTTCTGGTTAAAAGCCGTGAACATTGAATGGAAATTAAAAATAAAAATAGTAAAAACCAACTATCAGAAATAAGGCAGTCAAATGGTCATTAGCTACTCCTCAAATGCTCACTGAAATAAAATTCTCTTTACCATCTTCCTTAAAATAGATATTGCGGGGGAGGACTTCTGAGGACAAACTAATTGTAATCGGGCAAACAATAAGAAGACCTGTCTCCAGGCTCCCACCCCCTCACTCCTAATGAAGAAAGGATCCAAAGCATCCTTTCTCAGATTAAACATACTGTAAAAGCAGATTCTATTTGGAGGAGACATTCCTTAAGATACAGGGGCCAAAATCCACCGGACTGTATAGTTTAATGCCAAAATATTGAACTGTACCCAGAAACCTAGTGGCAATCAAAGCAAGCTTGCAAAATAAATATCCCATGCTAAAACAGCTCTGATCTGTTAGCAAGTGAGCAGCTTCCAAGTAGTTTCCAAAAGCAATAAACTCGCCTTTAGGTTCTAAGGATGGGAGTTACTATAACCAACTTTTGTGCTCCAAAAAAGGCTGCAACTGGAATAGCAGCTGTGGTGACCAAAAGACAATTTCTACTTGCTGATCAACCAGGAACCAGGCGTCCAGGAGAACCCCAAGATTTGTTCCTTCAGGGATAGACTCTCACTGTCTCCAACCACAGAAATCTGACCAAGGTGAAGGACTGATCATAATATTTTCTAGTTCAGGGGTGTCAAACTCACATCGTCACAGCAGCATCAAGTGACATATTTTTTCTCTTCGCTAAAATGGGTGTGGGCGTGGCCATCATGTGACGCATCCGGCCCACCGGCTGGGAGTTTGACAACCCTGTTCTAGCTCTAGCTATTCTGATGTAAACACTTCTTCCACATGAGTTAGGCCAAAAAAAGAGACAAGCCTACGGTTGCAACAGAAGCTATGAATTCTTGATCCCTTCTAGATCACTTGTCCAGGGCAAGAAAGTGGAGTCCACCAACTACCTCCAGTGGGGAAAAATCTAATACCTCCTCCTCCTGAAGTCTTTTAACTTCAGGAGGAGGAGAGGATGCCAGCAGTATACCTAATTTATTCCCACAATTCAACTTCAAAAAGTATCATTTGTCGGGCAGGACATTTTGTGGCAAGCAAGATCCCTGTAAGATCATCATCACCATCAACCCTCTAAGCCTTGGAGCCATAGTTAAAGAAGCATTCAAAGTGAGGACAAATCTTAGACAGAACTACATACCCGTCTTTCCCCAATTAGAATCATTATCATGCCAAATCTAAACATCTTAATGTGGAATGTGGTTTTATTATATAGGCTTCTGGTATTCACGAACAGTGGCCTTAGATTAGGTTGTTAAGTAATCTGGTCTCCCATACCCATAGATGAGGTAATTGAACTGAAAAATGGATTGGCACCTAAAAGCCAATCCCATCTCCTCCTAAAAGGAGCTGTGGTGCTGCAGTGGTTAGAATGCAGTACTGCAGGCTACTTCTGCTGGCTGCCAGCAGTTCGAGTCTCATCAGGGTCAAGGTTGATTTACCCTTCCATCCTTCCAAGATTGGTAAAATGAAGACCCAGATTGTTGGGGGCAACATGTTGACTCTGTAAACCGCTTCAAGAGGGCTGTAAAGCACCATTAGGTGGTATATAAGTCTAAGTGCTATTGCTAAAACATCCTGCTCAAGGCATACCTTCCTCTGCCATCACAGTGGTAATTTGCCCTTGCTCTTAACATTCCATCCTTAAGGTCTCAAACCTCCTGCCCCCAACATATTTCCCATAAATATAGTTAGCTGTCCACAGTTACTTTATATGGGTAGCCACATAATTCAATAAATAAATAAAGACCTTCTTAAATATATTATGGCAAAACATACAATACTTCATGATAAGGAAACCAAACGAATTATTGTATGCAAAAACATGAACAATCCCATAGTCCACGTGACTGTTTCTTATCAGCATTGCTTAGCATTCAATAAATTGGATTATAAATTACAGTCAACTATTTAATATTGCCACCTTTACCCCAGTTTGAGATTCCTTTCTTCATTTATACAACTAATCTCTCATGTTGTATTTTACTAAATGATTTACTTCAATTTTCAACATTATATATATATATCTACGAAATCTACGTTATCTACGAAAACATATATATAGATCATCATGTCTGTTTCTTTTATATATATATATATATATCGCAAACCAAACCAAAGCCCGAAGATGGCAAGTGAGATCTTGCCGAAACGTTGCAAAAACACCTTTAATTTTACAAGGGAAAAAGACTGTATACAGCTCATTCACATGAAAACAACAGCCTGATGATGATGGGAATGACCCCATCGAAACGTTGCAAAAACACCTTTAATTTTACATGGGAAAAGACCCAAATAAACTAAAACCTACAAACCTATACCCGTGAAAATCTACGAATATATATATATATATTTATTTTCACCATTTTGTTTTGTACAAGTTAATGAAAATTAACAGTACTATTTGCTTATCAACGTAGACAAACTTTGTTATGTATTTTTTTAAAGTGAGCAAAATAATTTTTAAACTGTAGCAAAGACAAATGATTTGTTTCATTCATTCTTAGGAAAAGCAGATTAATGTTTAAACAATACTTTGAATTTTGCAAAGTTCAAATCCTCTGCACATTTTACCTATAAATAACACTGGTTAAATGTGTCTTATGTCTAAGTACATAGCAACAGATTTTCCTTGCAACCAATCTAGTCTTTGTAGTACAATCCAATACATATCAGCATACTTGCTGATTTTAATAAAGCTTACTTTTGAGGAAGAATAGTATCTAGCTCACAAATCATGCTGCCCTAACATCTTTAAGAATAAGTTGTTGATGTTGATTAAACCACAATCAGCTATTTGCACCTAGCTATAAATTGTAATTCACAAATCATAATGGCTAGGTTTACACTGCATTTGAAGTAAAAAAAAAGTAGGTTTATGAGTTAATTTTTTAAACTCAGTCAATTGTAACTATTCAAGGATTAATATAACTCACTCAACATTTAATCACAAGTGACTATATTTCAGATTAAAATAGTTGGCAGCCTAACATCTATCTCAAAGAAGTTAGAAAAAACAGGAAAGATCTAATTATTCTTTTCTGAAGCCATGCTTTCATTATTTCTTTACGTCTCATTTCTTAATTATTTTTTAGTATCTTTAACTTCCATAATATCCTTTCTGCTCAACTATTAATAACAAAAGTGATACAAAAAAACTTTTTGCTATCATGGGGGAAGGGGCTCCATAGATTTAGTAGTCTTATCATTTAAAGTAAATAATGATTACATATCTCAATGATAGACAAAAATAGAATTCTAAAGACAAAAAAAATACTGTACAAAGGAGAAAGGGCTTTTATTAGAAATCTAGTACTAATTTAAGTAGATTTGCTCACATTCAGTCTCTCCATCTTCCTCTTCTTACCGCCCGGTTTTATTCTCTTCTTCATTGCTTGCTTTAAATGTTAAGGTCTTTTAGGTTGGACACCTACCCCCTTGTTTATATTTGCTTTTGAAATTCAGGGAGGTAGAATATACTAGTGATTCTAAATAAGTAGAAACAATAAAAATGCATATTCAAAAATGTTAGACTCATTAAGAATTAAGAGGGCTATCTAAAAAAACCTTTTTATTCTACATTTTAAAGAGATACCTACAACAGTTCAGTTACTATTACAAATTCACTGCAATTGTAAATTGAGGCTTTGTTCACACAACATGCAAGCCCATAATTAACCCAACTATCTGGGTACATAGTGCACACTAACCAATAAATTAAATATACAGTGCTGGCTGGATTTGCAGAATGCAGAGTGTGTCACACTCTTTATTTTACCCTAAGAAGTTATGCAAAACCAGGCTTACTTTGGAGCAAATTAATTTAAGTTAATGGAACTACATTTCTACATTTTCCATTTTATTTAACAGATATAGCCATTAAAATCAACATTACACTTATCATACATAGGAGTTTATAAAATTTCCTAAACTTTTTCTGGGCTAAATGTGTCTTAGATGCCAATCTAGACGATTTATATTAGCTCTATTTTAAATTTAATCAAGAATTGTAATCCTGATCAATTTAGCAGTTAATAGAATATACTAGATTTGCATCTGAAAGAAGTTCAGACCTCTGCACAGTCAGGGAGCCTACTGGGTGGCCTTGAATAAGTCAGTATCTTTCCACGTTAACTATTAGGACTATTGTGAGAACCAGCTAAAACATATACTATAATCTTCCACGGACCTCAAGTAAATAATGTAAAAGAAGTGTGGAAGAATTAGAAGAATTTAAATATTGCATTATCTGGAAAACACCTCCTGATTATTCTTCACAACTGTTAACCAAAATTATTCTTTTGCTTCATTTCCTGTTCTGCAATTATACACTGCATCTTCCTGTACTCCTTATTTTAATAGCTTCAGGTCATGGGCCTTTAAAGGCTCCAGATAAATGAAGCCATTTTACTCGATGCCTTGTAACATTAAAGCCGAGCATGCCAACCCCTTAAAAGTGCAGTTGGTTTTCTTTTGCAGTTGGTTTCTCATCCCTGCCTCTGTAATTTGATTTCATTCAGTTCATTCAATTACATAATTACCTACTTAGTAAGCACAAATCAAGAGGTAGGCCTTAAGCAACCTCTGGGTTCCCCCCTGCTACAAGACACACACTAGTAAGACTCCACGCCAAGGCTGTATCACAAGCAGTGTGTGATTCGGCTGCTTTTAAGAATGGGTCCCATCAACCTAGTTTTAGAAATGCATCCACAGGGGACGCAGTCTCTTAACAAAGCAGGCCCTGTTCCACCCTCTTCTGGAGGAGCCAATCACCTCCTCCCCACTTCTCCACCGAGGCCCTCCATTCCGCCCCCAAATTCCCATACAGATTCAACCCACTTAACGACAACAGCCACCTCCTTGCCCGAAATCCCCACCTGG
>JAPKID020003832.1:0-12074 GCA_026931265.2 Tropidonophis doriae
TCACTCTCCTGTACCATACAATCCCAATACCCACATAGCAAACTCCCTCCCTCCCCGTTTCATAATGGCAGCCGAAGCGAATAGCAAAGCAGAGGCTGACATCGTGGTAGTATTAGCATTTTCAGCAACAATCTCCTTCAGCAATATAATTCGTTCCTCTTCTTTATGGTGAATAAAAGACTCTTCTCTCAGCGCAGGGCTACTGCCACTTCTTTCTACACAAGTTTGTCAACCAGACATTGCTGCAAGATTGTTTATGTGTGAGATGAAAAAAGAATCACATGAGGAAAAGTTGGAGGAAGGAAACAAAGGAACAAAGAAGTTTAAAGACACTCATTGCATGGAAGGAAAAGACAGAGATGGTGAATTCTGAAGCATTTTGATGACAGAAGTGCATAGCTTTCACTATGGAAACTCCAAGCAGTAATGTAGACAAATGCTTTGTCTGTTCTTTGACTTCTGCCTGGTATCTTTCCTTGAGGAAGAGCATGGTAAACACCCCTAATTGGTCCGTCATCCTGAATCCATCTGTGAGCACACCTGTACAGCCAATGTTAACTCCTTATGCATTGTGCAGATCTTAGCATGTGAGAAACTTATGGGTCTTTTTTAAACCTAATCTCTGATACTACAGACTGTCACTGTTGAACTGGGGATATTCTTTATCTGCATGCATCTGATCCCAGAATGCAATAAAAGCTTATGGATGAGCTGCTTATCCTGCCTGTTTTGATGCTGAGCAGTGAGTTGAGAGTGGTGACACCTGCTATTCTTCTTTGAGCAGTTATTGCTCATATGCACTACTGGTAGGTTGATGCAGAGAGATGGTTGTGCAACCAGCGATGTGTTGTTTTCTGACCAAATACATACCTGTCACACATAGCTGTATCTAAGTGGGGAAGAGTGGCACTCCCTTTGTCCACCCCAGAACCTATTTGGCTATTTTAAAAGTGCACTCATGCAATTCATGACTGTTAAAATAACTGCTTCACTATACCTTCCAGGTGGGTCAACAGAACAGATAGTCAGAATATAGAATTTTATCTGAGTTGCTTTATACAGTTCACTTGATTACAGTACTACAAGCTGCCAAACCCCAGATATATTAACCGTCAGGAATTGCCTGGAATGCAAACAGCTTAGATGTACAATTCAGAATTACATTCCTGACATAAATGCACCCTCTGCACTGAGATGAATTGTATTTCATGCTTTTGGAGTATGCATCACACACTTTCATACAACAGCTTTTTAACTTGCTTGCCCAATTTCTTACCTTTCAATCCTTGCCTCTAGCTGGCATTAAATATTTCTCCTGTCCTCCCCCACTTTGTTTTGCCCCTACAGAAGCACACTAATATCAGGCCAGGTGAGAATGAATGGTTCAACATCACCTTTTCACTTTCTGTATCAAAAGGATTTCCTTTGATTCATGCTTTAGTACCATAACCACAAGTACTCTAATGCAGCATAAGGAGTGGGAAGTGTATAGACTGGAATAGCAACACATAGTCATGAGAACAGGACATGAGGGAGATAGATCAGCCAAGTAAAACACCTTCCAATGTGATCTCCCACTAGCCACACACATCTTCCCTATGTCATAGAACCACAAGGACTGGTGTTTAAGTTACAGCCTCCCTATCATGTTCTGTCCATTGCAGGAACATCTGCAAGAAGAACTCAATTTCCTGTGTCTGCCAGATGTGACCCAACCCTAGCAGCCAGCCTCCATGGGAACCTCAGCAAGATGAGTGTTGATCTCTGGTAAATTGGCTGACAAAGGGGCACAGCAACCCCTGGTGAAACCCTTTTGTAACAGCAAGTAAAGATTATGAAGTGAATTGGAATGGATTTATACAAATTATTGCCTTATTTATCAAAAAATGTGAACTTCCATGTTTTTAAAGATGAAATCATAGGGAGAGGTATTTGTCTAATTGGATAGTCCTTGCATTTGTAAATGTATTGGTCTAGCATTGCAAAATGTTTGAGCTACAGCGCTCTAATGAAATCAGCAATATAATTACTGCCAGCAAACATTCTTTCCATGGGATGCAAATTGGTTGATAAACTTTTAAATGTCTAATGGATGTTTCTCAGAAGCAGGAAGAAAATTACGGAGGTTGACTTCAGGATCACAAAATAGTTCTGAAGTACAGCTGTGATACTATTATTTCTTTCCTTCCTTTAATCATACCAAATATCTTGTCTTAAATTATAGTAGCAATACTTATTTGGGAAAGAATACATCCTTTAAATAAATAAGGACTTGGAACTGCCAACCAATAATTTAAGTGCCTGAAATTTCTGAGTAAAAATACAAATTGTTAAAATGTTCTTATTGTATTGTCACAAAAGGAGTAGTTTTACTTCAACTGCTACATGGTGCCCAATTTAGGCCCATGTAACTCCTTTGGTCCCTTAGAAAAGGTTAAGACCAATTTTCTTTTTTAAATCCCCTGTTGTGTCTCAAACACTATTTAGAAGTTGTGGATTCTCCATCACTGAAGAGATTGGACAGCCATTTGCCTGAAATGCTATGGGGCCTATACAATTTCAGACAAATGGCTGATAGGGTCTCCTGCTTCAGTGTGCGGTTGGACTAGAAGACTTCCAAGGTCTCTTCCAACTTTATTACAGTACAGTGCATTCTGTTATTCTGAATCCACTTGACAAGAGGTGCGTTTATACTGTAAAAGCCAAAGAGTCCTCATCTTTCTAATGGATTAAGCAAACTCTTTTCTGTCTCACATGACTCAGTGTATTCCTGCAAAGATGTATATAATGTATGGGGAACTCTGTGCTGACGAGCTTTCATTAAAGCTACATGTCTTCATTGCTGGGCCACTGTGAAAGGAATTGATCAGTTAAACCAAGACATCTGGTAATAATTTTATTCCATAGAGAGATTAAAGGCAAGTATAATCTGGTAGGTACAAGGGCAGGCATTGTTGTTTACCTACATAGACAATAAAGCATACACCCACTTGACTGAACATTGGCTAGGTCATCTAGAAGTTGCAGTCGATTGAGCATATGAAAATCCAAAATGAGCTAAGACATACAAGGATTTACTGGTCCTTAACAAATCCCCTAAAATACTTGCCTGCAGACTATTGTTGGAAGAAATGTCCTTCTGGGTTCAGTTCCAAGTGGGGAAAAAGACACTGGAAACATGAAGGATGGTTTAATGATGGACAGGATCACATGGCTTGAGTTCCTGAAAAGAAAAGGAGGGTCACATGCTTCCAGAAGTGAAGAGGCTTCCAGAAGTGAAGAAGAAAAGAGAGAGAGAGATGCTGAAAACCCCTGGTTTTATGCACTCTCTGTGCTTTGATCTTGAGCTTGCATTCTGATTGGTTGTCAGACTCCCATGGGGCCATGCAGGGGTAGGTCTCTAGGTTGTGTTTTGAATCCAGGTTTGGTTGCCTTGCTGGCTGATGTAATTTTCCCAGGTGCTGTGTGGTGAGTTTCTGTAGAAGGCTAATCCTACCTTTGTAATGTAGAGTAGACTAGTTCAGTCTTTAATGGTTCATTGACAAAGGTGGGGACTATTAAGAGTGAGTCTGTTTCCTGCTTAAAACATGTTTCTCTATTTTGTATCCAGGGAAATATAATATTTTGCCTTTTCAATATTTCCAGGATATTTCATTTTTCTAGGAGGGGTGGGTTTTATTTAGCTTTCTACACTATCTATACTCATTTATTCCAAATTTCTTTGAACATTCACCACAGCCTGTTTCAATGTTTTTTCCTCAGTAATTTTAGAGGGAAGGTATGATAATGCATCAGATCCTCAAAGAATATGTTCTTGTAACGTGGGGAAGTTGAAACAATTTAACATGGTCTTTTAAGTTAAATTGGATAGGATTAATTCAATTCTATTTAAAAGTTGACAAGGTAACTATGATGGATTTTATATCCATTATCTGTTATGGTCCCTAAAATGACATATGCAGTTGTGAAATAATTTCATAATCTGGATTTCTATTCACCTAATTAGCAGGGTGCAAACTCTGTAATCTTTTACACAGATGATATCTCCATAATTTCATAAATCCCTGTATGGCTGAAAAAAAGCAGTAGCTGCAATATATTTTGAAACTGCAGACAAAAGCAGCTGGTTCTATTGATAAATCTAAAATTCTGGTCTTTGTTAAGAGAGCTACTCAACTGTCCTGAAGAGTGGAAGGGAACAAATTAGAACAAATGACAGTATTTAAATACCTTGGGATGGTATTCTATTCTAAAAGGCACTGGAAAATGCACCTGAATGTAGTACTACTAGTGCTATTAATTGCTTCCTTTATATAAGCAGAGGACAATTAATCCCAGTGGTATTAAAACTTTTTGAGGCCAAACCACTAACCCAAATTCTTTATTGGGCAAAAGTAGGAATTTGTGTGAAGAAAAATGCACTGGAAACAGTACAATTTTTTTTTCAGATCAAACTTTGCTGCACCCAATGGAACAGCAAATGCCCAGTTAAGGTTTGACACAAGAATGCCTCCAATATGGCTTAGGACTGGGAAGAGGATTACAAACTACTGCCTGAAGATCCAATTCTTCCCAGTTGGACTGAACTTTTTAGTTTTAATAGAAAATTCTCCTTGGAAACAGGTTGTAGAGCAGAATTTGGCCTTATATAGCCTTCCTGTGCCATTCCTAAGGTTTTTTTTAAAGGATATTTATGGTAACATATACAACTTATTAAGAAATGGTGAGATATTATAATAAATAAAAAAAGAATGGAGTTTTGAAGCTTTTTTGGTTTTCAGATTTACAAATGAAAACATATACAATGACTTGTAAAGCATCTGATAAAATAGACTACATTCCACCAAAATTTGTGATGTCATTCAAGCTAAAAAAAACCCTTAAATTTCTTACAAATTTTTTAAAAGAAGGAGAAATGAAATAGCTAGGAAAGATTTGGAAATACTTAGTTACATTATTTGTTCAGCAGATGATTTAAAAAAAAGAATGAATATGATTTTATCATTTGCTCAGCAGAGGGCAGCAGAATAACAGAATGAAAAACCACAAAGTGGAAAAAAACATTTAAATTATTTTCCACTAAATTGTGACCTTCAGTAGGGGTTAAATTGAATTATTGAATTTATAATATTATTCATATATGATATATAGAAGATAGATAAATGATGGAAGCGCAAGCATTTTCAGATTATTCTATAGGGGCTAGAATATCTACTCTAGAGGATTCTTTGCAAACCAACATATTGTTGCCAATATCCTATCAACTAAGAGGCATATGCCATATACTGACAACACTCAGGATATATGAAGCAAAGATCAAGAAATCTAAAATGTATCCCCCTCATTAAAATGCTTTTGTTCCAATTGGATAACTGTGAGCAGAGCTGTGTTCTTTCCAAAACTTCCTGCCAGTTATTTAATTAAAATTGAATGCTACGTCTCCCCTGTGCTGCAATATACATTTCTGCACTTTCCTAATTTTTCAGAGAGAACTGGATCCATGCCAGAGAGAAATTGCTCTGCAGCCTCAGCTTTCTTAAATGTTTTTAGAATGACCTTATACCAAACACAAAATACAGCTGGATATTTAGTCAAATCTTTTTGTCCTCTGAGGAGCTCTTTGGTGGGAAATATGTGCTTGGCCTCCATAATGGTATATATATAAGCAGAAAGAACTCTTTCTTTTTAATTAAAAAAAATCTTTCTTGAAGTCTGCTTAGGTAAACGGAGCTTGGACTCTAGTTAAAGTGTCTCTATTCAGACAGTTTGCTGAAAGATTCTTTCTCTTTCATAGTAAATCTCAAATACTTGACATTGAGTGGATGAGGGTATCTAAACAGGTAAGTTAAAATAATAGGAAAAAACATGTAAGTAGTAGCTACTGTGGTTCTTGTTCCTTGCCTCCTTTTCTGTCTCCTTTTATAGAAGAGGTAAGTGAATTGGTGGCAGCAAAAAAGGCTTGTTGAGTGTTAGGCCTGGTGAATGGGAGAGGCAGACTCAGGTTAACAATAACAATAGCTCTTTATTAGTCACAACTATGTACAATCCAGCGCCTCTGCCTGGCAGCAGCCCTTTTTATAGGGAGCTGTCAGACGTCTTAACCAATCACCTTTGAGTATTTTTCCACCGGATCAGAGGACCTTGGTGGAAACTACCATACTGTCTGTCAGTAGGTAGCATTGAGAGCATGCTGGCCAGTTCCCCCTTCGTCTCAAACAAATTATTTCTGCCATTGCTTTCTATGTTTCCTAGTCTGGAGTTTACAGATGTGACATTCCCTCTTGCTATCATTCCTTGTCTCTAAAACGAATTCAGTAAAAGCTGGGTCAGTTGTACAAAAGAGCAGAGAAGCCCTGGATTCCAACCAGGTAGTTGATTTTACAATCCACTCTTTGGATTAAATGGCAGGAAAACTAATTCTGGCAACAGGGAAGCATTTGCTACTCCTGGCATATGTGTTTTGAGAGAAAAGATGCATTTCTAGAAGCCACACAACATCAACCACCATCAGTAGACTAAAATCCATTTGCAAGACTCTTGCCAGCTAGTATTTGTTTTGGGATTGTTGTTGTTTTTTAAATCCAAGAGAAGAACTTTCCCCCTAAGCTTAAATAGGAGTCAGAACTGGCAAGTTACCGCCTTTCTATGTTTCTCTTCCGGCAAACTCAAGACACAGGAATATTAACAATCAACATACAGCTGCTTCTGGAGTGGTATGGAGTTTTGTGGTTGAAATTCTATCTGCTAGCTGGTTGTATTTGGTTCCTTTTCCCTTAGAATATCAAGGAAATAAAATACGTTGAACTGACACCACCAAGGCAGAGATAAAAATGAGTCTGGCACCTAGTTTCTTTTGTGCTGTTCGAACACAGAAACAAGGCAGGATTAACACAATAATGATCTTCAAACACAAGATATGTAGATGTTTATATCAGAGCATACTCAGTGCTATTTAAGGGATAATAAGATTAAAGGTTAAGATCAATTTTTCAGGTAGAAATTTCTACAGCTAGAAATTCTACATACAATGAAGAAGTAGCTTTATTTGCATACAAATAGATATCTACTCCTTGATGCTTTGTTTTGCTTTTTCCCACTAATATCTGCTTTAGTGTCTAATAACCTAAAATTTGCAGTTTGTGATCCTTGCTAGGATTTTGATAATCCATTCTCCTGGGGAATACATACATACTATGTGGTCTCACATAATTCCTGCTTTGGATAAATGGAAAGATGTCATCTTAACATAAATGGAGGGCTGTTCAGTTTCAATTCTAAAACTATTTATGGTTCCAAATGCTGGTCTTTACACACACACACACACACATACACATCCATCTATCCATTTTTATTTGCTAATAATTTAGGTAGGGCCAGATGCATTGAAGCAACTCCAGCAGATCCGTTGAACCTCTTGCGGAAGTCTGATTTGCTCTGCATATCATCATTCAATATTGTTACTACAACTCCAGGCTAATAATTTACTGGGAGCCTGTGAATGGAACAGATGGACAATAGCCCTTGACTGAAGCATTTGGATGCTTCTTCTTACTGCTTTTTATTTATTTTTATTTATTTGTATTTCTATACCGCACCCTCTCCCCAGGGGACTCGGGGCGGTGAACAGGTAAATTTTAAAAAACCCCGATATATACATATACAAACATTAAAAATGAATTAAATCAAAGTCCGTACCTGTCTAAAATCATAACTAAAAATTTAAAAATTGAAATTAAAACCAATTAACCCTAACTAGCTAGGAAGCCCCTAATTAATAATTTATTAAAAACTAGCGCGCAGGTGGTGTCTTTCAGGCCAGGCCGGCTAGCCTGAATAGATGGGTTTTGAGCTTCTGCCGGAAGGAGCGGAGATCGGTGGTAGTCCTAATGTCTGAGGGGAGGTCGTTCCAGAGGGTAGGGCCCACCACAGAGAAGGCCCTTCCCCTGGGTGTCGCCCGCTGGCATTGCTTCGCGGACGGCACCCGGAGCAGTCCCTCTCTGTGTGAGCGGATTGGTCGCAGGGACTACTTAATTGCTGTTACAGGATTTAATTTTATATACTATTTATTGATAAGATTCACTTAAAATAAGGTAATTTGTTAGAACACAAAACTCATTTTATAATTGTCTTGCTTAACAACAGAAATTTTGGGTTGAATTGTGGTCATAAGTTGAGAACTACCTATATAGGCGAAGTGGGCTGAAACTTTTTTAAGCCTTGGAAAACAAGATAACATTTGGAAGTGGATCAGACAGACACTTCTGATTCACTGGATTTAAGAAGGAGATTTGGGTATAGGGAGTATATAATAAAGGAGGGTTATACATTAAAATATTGTATTTTGACAATGCAAATCAGGCATCATCTAGAACTCTCCAATACAATTCCAAACTTTTTTCTGCACAGTTGTCTTCCTGACAGTCACTTCACAATAATCACTCACAAGGAAAGATATATAGGGTTAAGTAACCATCCTATTCATATTATAGCAGAAATATATATTTTTCAAAAACAGATTTCCTTTAGATGCTGAATTCCTATTCTACTGAGTAATATCATGAGTATATCATTTTTAATATCGAAGAGGTAAAAAAATTGAATAGTTTAAGGAGCCAAACTTATGAAACAATGCCATAGCAACACTGAAACAATAAAATTTTAGAAAGATCTGAGCACTTAATTTCCTTCTCACATAGAGATTCAAAAGAGAATAAAATATGATTATCGGACAAATACAATAAAAAAAATTGGTAAATATTATTTTAAAGTTTACGTTATACTTGCAAGCAGGTACAAGAAAAAGAGCTTGTTCAATTATCACTTTTACTTCATACTGAATCAATTTGATGAGAATATACAAAACAAAATAACCAAGCAAGAACTATAAAATTTACATTTTACAACTACAAAATTAATATTTTAATTAAAAAAAAGTAAATTAACAATTTTCATTTTATACCCATTGACATTATACAGAAGTACTGTTTCACTTGAAATTGCAGATAATCCCCTTTGTGAAATGGCAAAAATCAGATTCAGCTTTCACCTCCAACTTTCAATATTACTTATGCTCCAAATGTCAATTATCTAAACAGCTTTAAAAGCTGAAAAAGTGTATGTAGCAAATCCTTTTCTCTTAAGAAATTATTCTGCACCAATCACTGACTTATACTATGGATGTTCTTGCATTTCATTTTGAAATGGAGAAGTGTTTTCACATATACCAGATTCTTAATTATTAAAAGAACATCTAGGTCATATTAACTAAATCTCTTGGACTGCCACAGTAGTCTGTATTGGCAGTTTATCTCTAACCATCCTACTGCATTTTCAAAAATGAGTTTAACGTTTCAATTATAACGTTTATCTATACTTTATTATGGATTATCATTATGTATTGCATTTTAATAGTTTGTTTTTAAAGTTGTTAATCACTCCAATATAAATTATAAAGCTAAATATAATTGTATAGTGTTTCCTTCTCACCTATAGTTCCACATTTTAGTCGCAATTTTCAGACATATTTACTTTCTATTGGGTCAAAAGTATATTTTTCTGTATTATGTCACATTTGCATCTCTGCTATTGTGTTAATCTCTGCCAACCTACCTATAGATACTTTTATAATTATTAAGGGAGCATCTGCTTTATTGCTGTTGTATATTTGGTGTGCGTAAAAGAAACTGACAAAGAGCAAATAAGCATTTTAATTATTTTATTGAAAGAGCAACATATTTTCTGGCATTTCATTATTTTATTTGTTTATTGTGTTATATGCCTCCCCATTTAACAAAAAAGTAATGACACAGTATAACTTGATGGGAATGGAACTGAAACCTTCTTTTCCCAATCAAACAGAAAACCATGTCATAGCAGAACCACATTCTGACCATCCTGTCATAAAAAATGTGTTGGTAAACAACAGGTTTTTGTCCTCCTCCTTTCTCTCATCCAGCCAAGATGCTGACTGGCAGTTTTTTATTTAATTCTTAAATAATTCCAATTTATAGCTTTTTAAGTAAACAGGAATGTTTATTTAAAATCTAGGTAGTCCTTGCTTAAGGATATTGACTAGGACCAGCAATTCTATTGCTAAGCAATGTGCCTATAAAGCACAACATCATGTAATGGCAACTGCAGCAAGTCCACTTGCTGCAATTTAGCAAATTCTGCTCAGTTGTTACGTTCAACATTATGTGATCACCGATTGCAACCTTCTGCCAGGTTTCCCACTGACACTGTTTATCAGAAGCCAGCAGTGTAGACTGCAAGTGTGTCTGTAGGATGCTGCAACCCTCATAATTGCGAGCTGGTAGCCAAGACCTCAATTCATGATCACATGACTGCAGAACACTGATGATCAGCTACAAGGACTGATCATAAGTCTCTCTATTCAGCACTTTTATAATAGTCACAGCACATGTGGTCATTAAGTGATGACTACCTGAATGCATTCTACTTAGTATAAATAAGCAAAGTGTGGGAATAGGTTTACACCAGGGCTGACTGTGTGCAGCCCTGCTAAGGCTGCAACACGTGGTCAGCCTTTGAAGTCTCTAACACTCTCTGTGATTAACAACTTCCTTGAACTCCTTTCTTAAGCACTGTGGTATTTTATATGATAATGATGCATGCTGAGACCAATTAGTATAGACACGAGGTTTGGGGCACAGCTCCAGCATGTACCAGGCACAACATATCCCTCGCATCCTACACGTGGCTATATATCACTGGCTAAAATGTATCACCTGATGTATATGTAATCATTCCTTTGTCCTGTGCTAATAAAAGGAGCGTAACCGTTGCGCACGGGGCGCTCCCATCCCGAGAGAACTCTGTGCGAGTGTCTTTCTTAATTGGCAGTCCATGGGAGGCCCGCCAGTGTCCAGACGGTTCAGACCGTAATATCTGGTGACTCGCGACGTGATCCTTGCGAGGATGCGTTTTGGACTGCCCATACTTACTCGCCTGGAAGAGGCTGTGCACTCGACTTGCCAGACACAAGACGTGATTATGGGTGCAAAGTTCACCAAGGAGCAAACTGAGCATTTGTGGGAACTTGATGAACTAACCAGAATTTCAATTACTCTTGCAAAAAATAAGCATAACAATGTGCCTTCTCTAAAAACTAAAGACTTGATAAATTTAATGAATTACATTTGGTTACATTGCCCGGCTTAACCGGCAAATGGTTCTCTTAAGGTTTCTACGTGGATGAAAATTGGTACTTATCTCCACGAGTCTCCGAGAGCACCTCCAAAAATTTTAGCAACTTGGCTGATTGTTATGGAATGTTTAATGATTTACCATGATGTTAATGAAAATTCGGCTCCAAAAACTACTTCGCCTCCTCCTTACCGCCTTTCATCTGATACAGAAACCATGCCGGAACAATTTCCTGTAGTATCTGCGGAAACTGAATCCACGCCAATGGCTCCAGATGCCCCACAGCCGCCCCACAGCCGCCCCTCCTGCCCATCAGGGGTGTGATCGCTGCCACGATGCTACAGGCTAGAGCACAGGGGCTCCTTGACCCTGAGGAGCTGGAATATTGTTCTGCTTACCCTATCACTCTTGTTCCGAATCCAGCCGGGTGGGGCTCCTACTCGTTTCTGGGAACCAATGCCTTTAAAAACCACACGAGACTTAAAACAAGCTGTCTCTCTATATGGAATTCAGGCTCCCTATGTTAAGGAACTGTTCTCTACGTTGTCCCAATCCTACTCTTTGATACCACAAGATTGGAGAGATTTATTGAGAATGCTTCTCACTGGCCCACAGTATGTAGTGTGGGAATCGGACTTCAGGAATGAGGCTCAAATCATAGCGCTCCAACAGAACAATCCTGCCCTTGCTGCTGAAATCTCGGGCAATGGAGCTTCGACACTCCTTGTCACCCAAATACAAGCCCCCTTACTTACAGTCACATTTACCAGTTTGGCTGCTCTCCGTTCTCTAGACAAAACTGATGATCTTAATGGATGTGCTGCAGCAGCTTCATTTTCCAAAATACATCAGGGGCCCAATCAACCTTATTCTGACTTTATTGATGATTTACAAAAGGCATTGGACAG
>JAPKID020003833.1:0-12074 GCA_026931265.2 Tropidonophis doriae
CGAATTAAATATTTTAAAAGGAAACCCCTAACCCTGCGCTTTTTCCACTTCTCATGGCTTATCAAACCTTCATCGAACCTTTGTTTATAATAAAAGATTTTGGAATATACAGTAAAAGTATGATTATTGTTGGCTTTAGAAAGCTTTAAATGGATTAAAGGCTCAGATGTACTTGATTGAAAAGTTCAAGAATAACTGAAAGAATCCTTTCTCATGGGAAAATAATTTTATTTACATTTTGAAACCAATAGAACAACTTTGAAGGTCAGACCTTAGGGGGCACCAGATGGCTACCTTACAAGAAATGTTTGATGTTTGGGTACAGGAAGTCTTTCAGCATTTAAATCTGTAATACAATCAGGTATTATTGAACAGAAGCATCATTGAATAAAATTGAAATACACCTGATTTACAGGTGTATTTTTAAATTGAAGACTGCAGTAAAAAAAAAAATGGATTTACCATTAAATTAAATGAAGATTTAAAAATTAAAAAATAAATATAAGTAATAAATTAGAAAAGTGAAGTGAATAAATGTTTTGTTTTCAATTTATAAACAGAATTTGCTGGAGTTGCAAAAATAACAAAAAAGGCCTGATAAAGATGACAACAATTGTAAGACAATAGACAATGAGAGTATAACAAAGCAGATATAGGACTTTTGTTTTAGGAATTTAAAGATCATTGGAACAAAGAATACAAAATAAATTTATTTGTTCATGATGAGTTTCTATTTCTGGAAATGCTTAATTATTTTCTGACTTAGACTGGGAATAATGGCTATTTCTGATAATGTTTAATTGCTTTTTGAAAGGAACTGGACTTTTACTATTTGAAGAATCAAAAGGAGAAATCTGTTTAAATATAAATGGAGGAATAAATATAAAAAGAAGGATTGAAATTGGATATAATAGATAAATGTTGTAATACTTAGGTTGTTATTTCATAAAGAGAAAACAAGTTTAATATAAAGATCTCCACTAATACCCTCTGATATACTCAAGCACCAAACATAAATGTGAAGATTGATTGTATAGTTACTTCATCACTTTTATAACTGTGAACAGTCTCTAAGCAAGGCAGTTACTAAACGAGAAGAACTTTTATTACTACAATGGAAGGAATTATAGATTTGAAAAATTAATAATTTTACTTAAAATGCATGTTTTAATTATAGTAATTCCAGTTTACATTATTATTTCTTTTGGTAAATATGAATGTAAATTGTTTATCAGGTGTAGGGAGTTTTCTTTAGCCAAATTGTTAAATTTTTATTATTGTATGCCCCAAGCACACAAATGAACATGTAAACTTTATCTAAGGGCTAATTGGTTCATTTCAGAAAATAACCCCATCTGTAAATTAATCAGTTCATTCATCAACCAAGTTACTATGGTAGTATATAGACTGCTATAGATATCCTGATATATTCCAAGAAATTCATATCAAAATGTGTTCTTAGGCAAAAATTATTTGCAATGATAACATATAGAAATGAAAAATAGATAATACATTGCTGCAAGCCATTTTTTTAAAAATGAGAAAAGATACAACCTCCATGTGACTTATATATTTTCCGATCGCTTATCTCTTGATTTCTACTATTCCAACACAAAATGATGAATTCAACCCTATTATTCATTTTTAAAAAGGAGCACTTACCTGAGTATAATGAGTACATACAGGACCAGAACATCTATAGGGGCAATAAGGATTGCATTCTTGACGATATGGATACGTAAAGTCTCTCACTTCATCATACCATGATTGGACATGAAATGTTAGAGGTCTATATCTATAAAAAGTAAAGGAAAAAATTGCCAAATCATTCAAGTATATATTACAAAATAAATAATGGTGGGGTTTTTTTACTTTTAAAGTAAGAGTAGCATAATGGTATTAGTTGTTTTTTTTGTTACCTTCCCCAATGTGCTCCCAAATTCTGACCAATGGATGGAAGAAGACTTGCAGGTCCATGTTCCCAAAGGCATGTCTCAGCCCAGGACTGAGCAGATCTTTCCAACTCTGGATCCCATGTCTACATTTTAAAGATTAAGAGAAAAGATAAACATAATGTGGTTCTAATATGTTAAAATTAATAATACTTTATCCATCCATAAAACACTTTTTTAATTGAAGAAAAATATCTATTAAAATATATTATGGTATAAGTATAATATTAGAGAAAAGTATCCATCAAGTCTAACTTGTTGCTTCTAATAAAGCTTTCTACCAATGTATCTGTGCAATCAATCCACATTAAATACTATATAACCCAAAGGCTGCATCAAGGTGATCCTAGACAATTTTTTAATAAAAAGTAAGAAGATATTTCCAGCATTCATATTTAACCTCATGATCAGATATCATTAACATTGCTGGGTTTGTATTATTTGCCTAGAAGTGGATACTGGTCTGAAGAAACGCCATGTTCCTTGCAATATCTTTCTGTCTCTAGATGTGGCAATCCTCGATTTAACATTTATTTATGATGAAGAAAGAAACAATAAAAAAACAGAAAGCCCTTGCTAATAAACAAGGATATAAATCTGGCAGCAGAAGGAAAAAATGTAACTTTTAAAATAAATGTATCCCTATAATTTAGATCCCCTGAAGGTTCTTCCTGCAACTATATACTACAAAATATTTAATATTTTAATTTTGTTAATGCAAAAAAATCCCTTAGAGTAAGTTTCCACTATTATTTTTTTATAGTACCTCTTTAACTAGAGAGCAGCTTGACCTGGAATTTCTTAACTGCTTGGCAAATACAATAGGAATGTACGTGGCACAAACATACACAACATAAAAAGATTTCTGAATACTGATCCATGATGAATGCTAATTGATATATATATATTTATTTATTAGTGGGAAGAGAAGAGCAACAAAGAAGAATAGAGGGCTAAAGGCTAAAAGATATTGAAGAACAGTTGCAGGAACTGGGCATGTCTAGTTTAATGAAAAGAAGGACTAGGGATGACATGATAGCAGTGTTCCAATACCTAAGGAGTTGCAATGAAGAAGACAGGGTCAACCTATTCTCCAAAGCACCTAAAGATAGGACAAAAGTCAATGGATGGAAAGTAATCAAGGAGAGAACCAACCTAGAACTAAGGAGAAATTTCCTGACAGTTAGAACAAATGATCAATGGAACTACTTGCCTCCAAGAGTTGTAGGTGCTCCAACATGAGGTTTTTGAGAAGATATTGGACAACCATTTGTCTGAAATGGAATAGGGCTCTCCTCTGAGCAGGGGGTTGGACTAGAAGACCTCTAAGTTCCCTTCCAATTCTGTTATTCTGTAAATGTGTGTTTTCTAGAGAAAACACATTATTTAATTATAGTTATATGCCTAATAACCAGTGTTGGGTTCTGGATCCCGTTGCAACCAGTACGGTGCAACGGGGCCAGGCGTCCACCACATGAATGCATGCAGCACATGCGAACATGCATGCATGCATCCTTACTTCCTGTGACATTCCGCAATGCCTCTGCAACACTCCAGAGCATCATGCAGGTGCCGTACACTCCGTGAGTGGAAGCACCAAAGAGCTCAAATACCGGTAAGGAGCATAGGCAGACGGGTGAGCCCTCCAGAGCACCGTACTGGAACAATACCCGGTACTCCTGGCAGGCACCAGTACACCCGTACCAGGGTGTACCAGTTGTAACCCACCACTGCTACTAACATAAAAGCTTTTACATGTAAATTCATAATTCTAGCATTTTTTTAAAGGTAAAACAATAAGAAGAAAGTCTTATAAAATACTTCCATCAAAATCCATCAATTCTCAGCATTTGGGAAGAACAGAGGAGAAAAAAAGAAAGTAACTGAAGATGTTGGCTGAAAGAAGAGCCTATGCGTTTTACAAATAGTAAAAGCAGAGAAAAAACACAGAGAAAAAGCTACATTTTTTTTGTACTATCTATTTATAAACTTTGATTGTTTTATTTCCAACAATGTGTTAGAGGTTTGCTGATAGTAAAAGTATCAGGGTAACCATACTAGCTGTGGCTGCCTTGTAACACAGTCAAATATGGCTATGATCTAGTTCAGTGGTGTCAAACTCGCAGCCCACAGGCCAGATGTGTCATGTGCTGGCCACACCCATGCCAGGTTTAGCAAAGGGGAAAAAGCCCCTGATGACACCGTGACAATGTGAGTTTGACACCTCTGATCTAGTAAATGGATAAAATGCATATCAAAACTCAATAGCCGTCTTACTCAATTTAAAAAAAATCTGATGTAAGGAAGGCAATCCTTATTCAAAAAGATTCTCTAGTAGCTATGTAGAAAAGCCTTTAAAATGATACCATTCTAATTACTAACATAAATCCAAGATCCTAAAATACCAAGTTATGTCAGTTTATCGCAAGTCACAAATTTCACCCTGAAGTGGGACATACTTTAATCTTTTTAAGCACTTTTACATAGAGAAGAAGGACATCTATGGAAAGGTCAAGTAAAGGCAAATGACACAAATGTGATATAATATAATATGATACAAATTTCATCCCTTTTGTGCTTGCCACACATAAAGATATAGGGGGTGAAGCTTACAGTATGGTATCATGGCACATATTTTGTCACTTTGATGAATTCTCAGCCTGTAATGAGTGTTCCCGTGAATAAAATATACATTATATTGTATATGTCATATTTGCACAGTTATTTATATAGAAGTAACAAGACTTCTCTGAGGGCCTTCTCTGTGGGGGGTCCCGCCCTCTGGAACGACCTTCCTCCCGATTTACGTAATATTACCGACCTCCGCCTGTTCCGCCAACAGTTAAAGACCTATTTGTTTATTCAGGCCGGCCTGGCCTAAATGTAAATATGCTGCCCCACAATCTTTTTAGGCAATTATTAGGACATTTCCGGGTGGTTTTAATAGAAATTGGGTTTTAGCACAAGGTTTTAGCTTCAATTGATTTTAAATTTTTGTATTTTGTATTTGTATTTTATGTGTTTTTCCCTTGTGCGCCGCCCCGAGTCCCTTGTGGAGATGGGGTGGGATAGAAATCGAAATAAATAAATAAATAAAAAATAAATTAAATGCATAGCCTAACCCTAACTAGAAACAAGTGAGGCCAAGGAAAGTTAGGGTTGTATGTCCACCCATACTATTACTGATGAGAAAGAATAAAAAGGCAAGAGTCCTATGGTGGCCATTTTGAGAAACCTGAATTACGGACACTTACTATCTGTCAGCAATTATTCATCAATAATTGAATTAGCATAAAATTGAACTAATGTGTGATTCAATACTTGAATAATAAAGAATGCACTATTTAAACAAAAATAGTTTAAACACAATAAAATGGTGGTAACTAAATGTCTTTCCTCCTTCAATTTCCACCCTTGAAATAGCTTTAATTAAAAATAAATAAAACCCACCCTTGTGAAAAGGTAGTTAAAAAAGCAGTTTCATAAATAAAAGTGTATCTGAAAAAGTTCATATACTCCTAAACTCTTTACTGTGTTGCATGCTGTTTCTTCATTTTCCACATTCACTTTAGATAGAATAGTTCCTGCTGTTAAAGAATAACTGAAAAGCTCAACAACTCCTCTTTACGCCAATATAACAGAACACTTTCCCAAAGTATGTCTGCTCACGGTAGTAATTATAAATAGAACTTCATTATGCCTAATTGACCTTCCCCTTTCCTTCTTTCCCCATTTCTTTTATTCTTCTTTACCTTGCCTTTCTGTTATACTGGTAGACATCTTTTCACCTTTTAATTAAGTAAATGCCTATTATTGTTTTGAGTTGTTTGCTGCATTTCCTTTTAAATGGAAATGCAGTAAACAAAAAATAGCTACAACTAAAAATACACCACATCAATAAACATATTAATATTTTAAAACATAAATGCATTTCAATAATGCATTACAACATTTTAAGGTCATTATCACATTGATATTTTCTATCTGTGAAACACAGCAATAATACAATGCTATTATTTATCAGCTACCATATTTCCGCAAAAATAAGATCTGGTCTTCTATTAACTGCTCCAAAAGATGCATTAGGGCTTATTTTCCTGTTAGGCCTTATTTTGGGGGAGATACAGTAGTATAATGTGTCCGTCTGGCTGATGATCTTAACTGGGGCTTAATTTAGGGGTAGGGCTTATATTACAATTATCCTGAAAAATCATGCTAAGGCTTATTTTCCAACGGTTTTATTTTGGGGAAAACACAGTAATACATAAACCAAATCAGCAAAGAGTCCATTAAAAATACTGACACAGGAAGTGGACATAGGACAGCAGCGAATAATCTATCATATACCACTATTTCTTTCCATTTGGTATATTTTTTGAAAGTTCCAACAGCAAGAAAGTTAATATGGGCTTGATGTTCAGTCGCTTAGCCTCTGTTCTCTATTATCCTTTTACTACAGCTAAACATATGATCAACCCTTGGTGTTCTACGGGAAATCAGGAGGAAAGACGTATGCTGTACAAGGAAACCGATAAATATTCCTTCTTTTTATCCTTTCAAAGCTCTATAGTACACAGATGGCTACTGACACACTCCAAAGAAGTCATTATAGTAGTATTCTACAGCCAATTCTTCTTTATATATGCAGCTGCCTTCCTCTAGAGCATCCTCTAAGCAATCATTTACATGAATGGTAACAGATGTGTTCAGAAATACATATAACAAAAAATACAGAAAAGCAGTAAATTCATTACAATAAATACAGGGTTTACATATTAACCATGAAGTTGTATCTATCTGGCCCAACATCTGTAACTGGCCATCTCTGGATATTCTGTACTCAGCGGGAGGATAGTAATCTGAGAGATTATACATTTATTGTTCTATCCTGGACTGTTCCTTTCAGCAGAGGGGTTTTATAAATAATTATCTTAAAGTATTTGAGACAAATCCCTGACTCCTGTAAAAGTCAACTGGCTAGAACATAGAAACAATCCAGGCAGTTAAATACATTGCTAGTATCTTATCCAGCCTTGCGGGGCCTATGCATCTAACACTAATTAAGCAAGTTGGGAGACGCTGCAAAGCAGTTAGAAGAGTTTTGAATCTGACTGAACAAAACTATGAGCTATTATGAGTCTACTTTGTGGTGAGGTTAGGCAAATAAACAGCACTTAAACTGATCTGATCTGATTAAACAAAATACAGGTAGTCCACAACTTACAACAGTTCATTTAGTGACCGTTCAGTTACAATGGCACTGAAAAAAGTGACTTATGGCCGTTTTTCATAGTTACAACCATTGATCCATGTGATCATGTGTAGTAACCAGTAGTAACCATGTGATCAAAAGTCAGATGCTTGGCAACCGATTCATATTTATGACAGTTGCAGTGTCCTGAAGTAATGTGATCATCTTTTGTGACCTTCTGAAAAAGTCAATGGGGAAGACAGATTCTCTTAACTGGGTTAAAAACTGTAATGATTCACTTAACAACTGTGGCAAGAATGGTCATAAAATGGGGCAAAACTCACTTAACAAATGTTTCACTTAACAACAAAAAAATTTGGACTCAATTGTAAGTCAAGGACTACTTCTAACCCAAGAGCCATATCTTGGCTAGTGGCTGGATGAAAGACTAATGTTAGAATTGTTGGGTATATTGAAATTGAAAAACATCCTGAATAAATGTTTATGACTAGTCCTTATAACTGTCACACATCCTTGTGTTTATGTGACTGAGATTTGGGTATTTTGAAACAGATGAGCATTTACAACCATTGCAATGTCCTACAATCATGTGATCACCATTTGTGTGCTTCACAAACCAGCTCCTGAGGAGAAGTAGTTATGGAGAAACTGGCACGGATGACATTACCTTCTACTTTGGTAATGAAACATTTGCAAGAAACAACCAAATATCAAGAGCTCCTCAATTCAATCGTGAGCTTCAAATATTCTCTTCTATGGGAATCTGCCATCTGTTATAAGCAAATATCTTGTTAAAACCAGTCTGCAAATTTTAGTTAATACAAAAATGCAGCAGCAAAAATATTAAATGAATTTTTTATATCTTATATGAACTTAGCTGTCTCATTTCCACTCCCAATTAAATATGCCAGGAGGATGCAAAAAACACTTTACAATGTTTTAATATTGTAGGCCACGCAGAGTCACCCTATGTTTGAGATAGGTGGCAATTAAATTTAATAAATAAATTATCTGAAATTATCTGAAGAACTGTTAGTATTCATGTAACATGATTGTGTCCCACATGTTAGTATTCGGTTCCCATTACAGGTAGTCCTCGACTTACAACAGTTTGTTTAGTGACTGTTCAAAGTTACAATGGCACTGAAAAAAGAAACCAAAGATTTTAGGTAGAGGAAAGATAAAAAGGCCTGGAAAATGACGCAAACTGTTACAGCAGTAAAACTATTGAAGGAACTTTTAATAGAATGAATTGAGAAAATAGTGGCCAATGTCAGTAATGATGTTGGTTTCTATGAATGAACTATGTCTAAAAGATACTATTGAGGAAATGTCAAATGTGGACTAAATTTTGTTTGACAAGTTAGAGATGGTATTGACATTGATGTAAAACTGACAAGCCAACATAATGATTTAGAAATTGTTTCACTGGATGTTCAAAAGAAATTGGCTGAGGTTTTAATATTTAAAAGGGAATACGGATGACAAATCAAGAGAGTGACTGGATAATTTTATCCTACTGGATTTATAGAAGAGGTTTGGAAAAACCTTGAAGGACTGTATGATGGGAAAGAAACATCAAATCCCATGAGAATACTTGAATCAACTAAAATTGAAGACTGTTATAAGTTCAAGGAAGGAAAAGTAAATCAGAGTCCAAGTCAAAGTATTTCTCAAAGTTCTGATTTATTAAGAGAAAGTGTGGCAGGTCAAAGATCCAAAAGAAAAGATGGCTACAGGCCTGCCTTAGGAATGGAAGTCACTTATATTTTTCTCTTTGATATATACTTTTTTTTTCTTTTTCCTTTTTACTTCTTACTATGTTTCTTTAAGTTTACTTTGTATTTAGATGTTACTATTATAATCAAAATTCTACTATTTGGACAACATTGCAATTCAGACTCATATCAAAAATGGGATTGAGAGAATACAATTATACAATAACATTCTTGTGTGCGGTTCCATAAACTAAACTTTTCTTTTCCCAGGACCATATAGCTTTAGCAGCTTAATGAATAGTTCAAAGAAAAGATATAACTCTTTTAATAAACTGCAGTTGGATGCTCCGTTATATCCCCATGCACTCCAAAGCACATGTTTGCCTCCAAATCTAAAGTTCTAATATTTGGGTTTCCTTTATCATGTGTGATTCTTTCCACTATAGTTTATTATTAAGTGTAAGCCAGATCTTTTGGAATTCCCTAATATGCAAAACCACATTGTATTTTTATACTCAAGGAAAATATAATTAAAAACATTTTAGAGAAATATCAGTTTGTACTTTCTTATAACTGGGATTTTTTTAAAAAAAGCCTTAAGCAAAAGAAAAAATTTCAGTGGAAACATAGCTTTTACATGGATTTTTGTTTTGTAATTCCTAAAAATGTGGTGCTGTGTCAATTAAAAATATCTAGAGTATCGAATTTGGGGGATGCATCTGGATTTACAAGTATATGTTAAAGGAAGATGTATATGTTTTTAAAGAACATAAAATATTTATTGTGGAAATTATCTTGTTGAAGTTGCTCCTTTAACTTCAAAGATGTGCTAGCTTTTAGAGCTAGGAATACTTTGATCATTTAAGTTGCAAGATTGTGGAGTGGATGTAACAAAAGACAATAATGAAGGGGTCCCTAGGATTTAGCATAGACAGAAATTTAATGAGAATAGCTTTTTTCCTTCTTAAGAAAAAATAAAATTTGTTCACAATATTGTCATTCAGTAGTAAGAATTTTTATGGAAAACTATTGTGCAATTTACAGTACATGATTTTAGAGTAGGAACTATACATTGTAGAATCCAAAATATCACAGAATAAAAAAAACAGATTTTACTTTTGGTCTTACGTAGCATCTTGTTTTTGACTGAAAGCACATCAAACTAGCATTGTTTTGATAAGTCCTACAAAAGCAAGAATCAATCTACAATGTTTTTCTTTTGACCCATGAAAACAAAGGTACAAATTCGTATGTTGGATTATGTATGACTTATAGATGAGTCGGAGAAAGAACTAGAAGTGTTGCCTAAATAATTTACAAGTAAACCAATAAACACCATTTATTTAAAGAAGAGAAGAATATCCTTTATGACATTGCACTTTTTTCTCCAGCAAGCCATGTATAGGAGGCTTGGAATGTTGCAAGTACAGCAGACAGTTTGAAGGAGAAAGAAGCGTATTGAAAGAATATCTGGAGGACAGTGAAGAAAGTGCACTGAAGCTAGTACATCATGAAGAAATACAAAATACTGGAGAGATCATATACAAGAGAGACCCAATGAAGAATAGAAAAGAGACATTAATAGTACACATACACACACACACACACACAAATTAGCAAGCAGAATATAGAGCAACAAGACGTGGCAATGGCTAAGAGCAGGAAATCTGAAGAAAGGGAGGCTAATTCTGGCTGCACAAGACCAGGCCTTAAGAACAATCATACACAAAGCCAGAATTGAGAAGAAGGCAACAGGTAGCAATCCCTGCAAAGAAGCCACCTAGCTAGATGCTGCAAAAAGATCACACAAGTTGATTACAAACAAGGACATGAGAAAGTAGCAACAGTGGTTCACTGGAATGTAATTCTTTATTGGCCAAGTGTGATTAGACACATAAGTAATTTGTCTCCAGTGCATAAGTTCTCAGTGTACACTATTTATTTTTATTTATTTATTTTGTTAGATTTCTACCCCACCCTTCTCCTAAAAAGGACCCAGGGCGGCAAAATTCAGTGTAGAGAAAAGTGAAGTGTTACACTTAGACAAGAAAAGCCAAAAGTACACATATAGATTGGGTGAAACCAGGCTTAATAGCAGTCTGAGAGAGATCTTAAGAGTCTTAGTAGACAATCAATTAAATATGAGCTAACAGTGTGCGTCAGCAAGCCAAAAAAGCCAATGCAATCCTAAATTGTCTTAACAGAGGGATTCAATCAAGATCAGGGGAGGTACTAATACCACTCTATAAAAACTAAGTAAGACCACATCTAGAATACTGCATCCAATTTTGGACACCACACTACAGAAAATATGTTGAGACGCTAGAAAGAGTACAGAGAAGAGCACCAAAGATGATTAAAGGACGGGAGGCTAAAATATACAAAGAACGATTATAAGAATTGGACATGGCTAGTCTAGTGAAGAGAAGGACCAAGGGGGACATGATAGCAGTGTTCCAATATTTGAGGAGCTGTAACAGAGAGGGGGTCAACCTATTTTCCAAAGCATTTGAAGGCCAGACAAGGAATAATGGATGAAAACTAATCAAGGAGAGATTCAATTTAGAAATAAAGAAAAACTTTCTGACAGTGAGAATAATCAACCAATGGAACAAGCTTGCCTTCAGAAGTTGCGGGAGCTTCATCACTGGAAGCTTTCAAGAAAAGACTGGACTGCCTTCTGTCAGAAATGGTATAGGGCAGTGGTCGGCAAACCGCGGCTCGCGAGCCACAAGCGGCTCTTTGGCCCCTCGGGGGCAGCTCTTCCTCTCTCCCTCGCATGTTGGCCCGGCATGTTGGCTGGGGGGGGCTGTGGCTGCCTCCTCCTGTAGCTAGCGAGCGAGCAGGTGGGCGGGAGGAGCGCCTGGGGCTGCAACTGCCTGGGCGCCGTCAGGGCTGTCCGGGCACCGCGCGCCCTCCTCCCTCCCAGCTCCATGTGGCGGGCAGCCCTGGAGAGCGTGCCTCGGTGGCCGTTGGAGGGAGCTGGTGGAAACGTGCCCGAGAGAAAGATAAAGAATAAAGATAAAGAAAAATAGAAAGAAAAAGAAAGTGGGAGAGAGAGAAAGAGAGAAAGAGAGAGAAAGAGAGAAAGAGAGAAAGAGAGAAAGAGAGAAAGAGAGAAAGAAAGAAAGAAAGAAAGAGAAAGAAAGAAAGAAAGAAAGAAAGAAAGAAAGAAAGAAAGAAAGAAAGAAA
>JAPKID020003834.1:0-12071 GCA_026931265.2 Tropidonophis doriae
TCTGTGAAATTGCAAGTCAATTTAAGGTAAGGGTGGTATTCAAAACTTGTAAATCCAGGATTGCCCATAAATGTAAAATAAAGTATTGTGGAACTGATTTGGCACGCCGACAGTCTGTTACTAAAAGTTGAAGTACCTGATGCTAAAACACTTGTATGGGAAATACTAATTTGAATCATGTATAAATTTATGTAATAAAATAATGCTCTGAAGTTATTCTTTCCTGAAACAATATACCAAATATATATAAATATACCAAATAAATATATATGAAAAGAAAATATTTTTATTTGTAACACAGCATAAAGAATGTAATCTATTTCATGGAATACATACATATTTTCCAATGTTTCAATCTCTAGTTTTCCAAATGAATTTCTACTGCCATCTAAATTTCATATGAAAAATACATTGTTAATAGATCAAATGAAAACAACAAAAATATGTATCCACTTTATAACATGTGTTTCCTTTATGTGATGCCACAGTTAGCCAGCAGAGAGCAGTACTAATCATGGCTTGAGAGGAACTTAAAAAAAATACAATGATCTGTAGAAAGCAATAACACACTTTGGGATTGACGGTTATGTTTTGCTATGCTTTTATAGAAAACAGCCTTTTGTTTTGAGAAAGGCAAGTACCAGGTTTGGAGGATGATTTAGGCTTCAAAAATGACATAGTGGGGGACAACAACCCATCCCAAGTGTTGTTGTTGTTTTTAAAAAAATTTAAATTTAACATTTCACTTTTAATTGAATCCTTTGAATAGAAATATTTTTTTCAGTGATAAAATCTGACATATAATCTATGCTCCTTTAAATGCAAATATTTTCAAACATTCAATTTTTGAATGCAAATTAAAAGATAACGCCTATATCACAATTTTTGCACATTCTTCATAGGTACGAGTACTTAATATAGGCTATGTAATATATTATTGCTACCTAGTTTACTGTTCTATAAGAAGGCAGCAGAAATAGCAATAACTGAGGAACATAGTATCAGGATTCATAAGTTTCATAAAACAATCAATGAAAAGTAATGCCATAAGCTTGGCTAAGGCCCCTTCCATTTGGCAGTAGCAGCAGTAGCTTCCAAAGGTAGCTCATATTAAATATGCACCAAATACAGCATGGAAGCATTTTCTTTAAATATGGGACAAAAATGTGATGGTTGAATAGGCGTAATTGTGCAAAGGCATTTCTTCTCACAGATTCCTACTAATAATCTACTGACAGTTGAATATAAAGGATCACTTCCAGACTATAAACCTTCTTTTATAAAGTCTTTAGGAAAGACATTTAATTGGAGATGGATGGTGAGGAGCAATTGAACTATGTCATCAACACACTGACCTCATTTCAACCTTTGCCAACATAGTCATGTGGATGAGTCCAAAATGGGATCATGCAGATCAATTGACTATCAGTCAATTATAGTCCATCTGTGTCACATAGCCCTAAACAAAGTACTAGATTCCTGTAAAACAGCATAGGCAAAGCACAATCTTGACTGGCAGTTCAGAAAAATACAGTAGTCAAGTATACTAAAACTGCTGAGAGGAAGATTGGCCAAAGCAGTCTTCCCCATGCAGTTTCTAGAAAATATAATCCCTCAAAACCACCTAGGAACTTTAGCAACTATATCTTGCTGCAATCCGATTCAAATAGGTTAAATAAATATCATTTAAATAAATCCATATCTTTAAAACTATTATCTTTATCACATTTTCTAGAGATATAATAATTCCTAGAATATTTAAAGACTGCCCTCTAATTATTCAGATCTCCTTGATCAAAGTGTTCTTTGGTAGAAAGATTATTGTCTCCCTCCTGTCAGAAGATAATTGGCTACCTTCATTTATGTATGGTATTAATTGCATGTGTAGAAAGTTAGCAACCACTCCTCTGCTAGAAGAATGAAATATTCTAGGAAATATTAAAAAGGCAGAATATTATATTCCCTTGGATGAGAAAAGAAGAAACATTTTTAAAGACAAAGATAAGTTCCCTTAAGCTACCTGCCCCCAGCAGATATTTGATGCCCATTGACCAGGATTTAGCCAGCCTATCTACAAGACAATTAGACCTTCAGATCCAGGGTGATGGGATTAAGAAATGACTCTCAGGACATAATAAGATTAGCCCTCTATGCCTTTAGCACAGCGCTCACTGCATTTCAAAATTTCCTAAGGACATTGCATCACCCAGCAAGGTCCAACGAAACGTAATCTCAGGCAACCTCAGCTATGAACCCTGCATAGTCCCATGGGAGTTTGACAGCAGCCAATAGAATGAATATTCTTGCACAGGAACAGGAAGCTCAACTTCAAAGCCAAGAGATGGTATAAATACCTCTCTCTCTCCGTATATTCAGCTGCCCAGGATCTCAAACCCATGTGGTCCTGTCCATCAGAAAACCATATTTCCAATCAGCCTCCATGTTTCCAATACCTTTCTCCCCACTTGGAACTGAACCAGATGGATACTTCTTCCAACACATGCTAGCTGATTTAATCAGCCAGTTAAGAATTGGGATAATCCACATACATCAGTGATGTCAAACGTTCGGCCCATGGACTGGATGCTTCACATGCTGACTCTACCCCCACCCAGTTTAAGGAAGAGGGGAAGTCCCATTACGTCATGTGATGCCACCATGACAACACAAGTTTGACACCCCTGCCTGATATGCTTTCCTTAAACTTTAATTCAAAACAATGAAACAACTATTTAAAAACAATTGCAGACCTACAAATTCTACTGAAACTGAGCACAGACACCATAATAATACTCTTGGTTGAACCCCTGGACAAAACAAAACAATTAAATGAACAGACAATAATTTGAAAAGATAATGAAATGAGTAAGGGAATGGGCTCATATATAGAAAAACCATTCAATCACCCTAAAAATGTAAGCAGTTACAATTTTATATAGTAATAAACAGTCAAAAATTATGATTTGGGCCAAATGATTTCATTCAATTATTTGATTCCCTGTTTTGATCAATGAATAATGGTTAACCTATTTTGGTGGCTTTGTTTTCATGTGAGAAATAAGTGCTTAAATTTTAGGGCATCTATTTCTCTATATTATAGAGATATATGCAGAGAGAGATATTGCATATATTTTCTACAATATTATGAAGAAATATCAACATAAATTACGCATACTAAAGACTTTCTGAAATGAATATCTCCTAAGTATATCAATAACTATGGACTAAGTTAAAAATCTGAATTTTGGAATCAAGTTAAAAAGGGATTAAAACATATTAATTTCAATCCTTCCTAAAGCTGAATAGTAGGACAAAACAACATATCTGTGGATATTTTTCATAAGGAAAATTTGGCTCAAGGAGTTCTCACCAAAACATTTATTTGTTAGATTAACAGCATTTCAAGCTTTTGAGTTACCTTTCAGCTATGTATGTAACATAAATTCTGTATTGCGCAGTGTGTTTGAAAGGATGTGGTTATGGCTTTTATATCAAAAAGGAAGCTATAGAACAGTACTGCCTGGATGACAGATGGAAAGATAAAGCACCTACATTGTTTTTTGCATCCATGTTTGAGACAGTTCAGTCTTTGTCTCTAATTTCATTTTCCTGGTCTCATGTGTGGAGTATTAAGAGCAGATCCCTTTTCATCCTGGAATTTGGATCATTACATGCTGGCAATGAATAACTGTGTTCTTCTGGAAGAAGTATTGATCAAAAAATCTCAGCAAAAGAGAAGAACCTCCCCTTCCAACTATAAAGTTCGATACTTTGTCTTAACAAAATCAAGACTGGCATATTTTGAACGTCGACCTGGGGTAGGTGTGCTATTTTACATGAAGTTTCCTAGCTCTGTCACTCAAAAGATACAGAAGTTCTTAAGAAAATGAATATTTCACTGGATTTTATTTTACAGTTGATTTTTTTAGACCAAAGATTCAAAGTTTTACTCTGTTTAAAATTATCTATATAATGAATTCATAGTACATGTCCTGTAGCATCGCAACTATTTTGTAAACAAGGCTAGTGACATCCCATGCCTAACCTGGACAGAACAAAGCTTTCATTAGACTAATAATTTTTGATATGAAAAATAAGTGAATTAAGACTTTAACCTGTGTATTTGAGGGGGATCATCATAAAGGCATAATGCTGTTTATCCCTTTACAGAGAAATGCTTTAATTTAGCCATAATTTAATATATAGTTCTGTATTTTTAGCTCATGGTGTCTATGTCTTCAGTTTACACAAACTGATATATACAGTATATACAAGAATGTTGAATCTCAAAAGTTTGATCACCATCTTGATCATTCTCAATTATAATCTTTTAATTATAATTGAAATATTTATCATGGTTCATATTTCTTATTGTAAACAAGAATTACTCAAACCCTGTAGGAACATACAGAACCAATGTTTTATATGTACACACATATACAAGCATGTCAGAAAAATTTGTCCTGTGTATCTTTTTCAGGAAAATTGAGTGTTTTGATAGTTTTGATTGTTTCCTATTATTTAGATATACTCAAAGGAAGTTAATGTGCCTAATGTTATTTTTCTAGATACCTAGCAAAATGAAATATAGACTAATTATTCAGATTGCCAGTTTAGGGAAGTCTATCAGTCAACTCTCCAAATGCTTGGCAGGTAACCATTATCAGTTAAACACTTCAAGTTTAGCTAACCAATTTGGAAGCCACTGCTAAAATCATAAGTATTTCAAAATTATAGTTTTCTATTTGCCACTTTATGATTGTGTTGTATATTTATTTATTTCTGAAACAGTTCTGAATTTAGGATCCTGGATATCGCCACCCCGAGTCCCTTGTGGAGATGGGGCGGGATATAAATATAATAAAATTGAAATTGAAATTGAAATTGAAATACATTTTTTGCAGATATTCTTACAAATGGTTAGGATAAAATTATTACCGTTGTATTGCTTTGTCTGTCCATAGAAGCTGGACTGTCTTTCTTGAAATCACTCATAAAAGTAGGATGAAAGACAATGTGTTTTTTCTGGCTCATTGTTGGTTCAAGTCCTGTCATCAGCTTCCTTTCGCTTTTTGCTGCGCAGTATGTTTTTAATATCAGAAATAGGAGGTGGTAACGGATGATAGAAAAGGAGATATTCTGAATAGGAAGAACAATTTCCCTCTTTATTATCCAGCTAGACAGGTGAATGGCAACATCTAGTGCCAAAGGTAGGAACTGCCAATTCAAGTGGGGATTCTTTTCTTACATTACCAGTAGTTTTGTTTCATCACTTCTTGAGGTTGCAGAGATCTAAAAAGAAAGAGATTGAATGTTGGAGTTATCCCTTGATTTTCCCATCAAAAGACAATGTGGTATTCCAGCTCAGTATTTTATTTTTTAATAAGAAAATAATATAAGGGGTAAAAGTAACTGATTAAAAAAAAGAGGGTTGCCAAATGGATTATGAACATGTTTGATCTTCTTGTAAAGTTCTCTAAACAGGACAGCCAACTGCATGATGAAAGCCTTGTCTAAAACATGTTCATACCCAAGAGTGGTTTTTGACAGATATTACCACTAAAAAGACAGCCAGTTGATATAATGGTTAAAGCATCAAACTAGAAACTGGGAGAAGGTGAGTTCTACAGGTTGCCTTGGGCACAAAGGCGACTGGGTGACTTCAAGCCAGTCATTTTTTTAACCCCAGGGAAAAGGCAATGGCAAACCAATTTTGAAAAATCTTACCAAGAAAACTGCAGCGACTTATCCACAGTGTCTACAAGAATTGAACATAATTGTATGGAGGAAAAAAAACAGTTAAAATATGTTGTGTGGCCATATTATTCCTTTATAAACACTTTTCTTTTAAGAGATATAAGTACTAAGAAGAAAAAGGGATACAAGTGAAAAATTATGTCTGAATCTCATGAAATTCTATTTGTGAGGCAGGTTGATTTGAAGTAAATATTGAAATAGGTCCTGGAGTTATTTCTGTTTTATCCTTTTCCTGCCTTGAATAAAAAAGATGATTCATGTGAACCTTACATTGAATGAAACCAAAGATAAGGGCCCCCAATTTCCACACATTTTTCCACATTTAATGTGATGTCCTAAATCTTGAAAAACAGAAAAGCAGTAAAATAAAATATGATAATAATTATATTCTGAGGTAAACACCTGGTAAAAAGTGTAAATTATGTTCTGATAATATAAGGTGAGAGCAGTACAGGTGAGATCTCATCTCATCTTTTAAAATTATCTTGGAAAGAATTAGAAAGGACTGTAGCCACAGCATTCATAATTATTTTTTCAACTATCTCTCCTGTACTTTCTTCTGTACCATCTTAGCTGATTGAAAGCTAATTTTTACACTTCCTAACATTATTTTGCCAATGAGTTAAAAGTATTATGTAGAGATGTATTTATTGTTTTGGTTTTAATGTAAGCCACCCAAAAATATTTTAAAATCAAAAAAATCAAAAAATTCCAGTTGCCTTTTGAAAAGACACCTTTTCAAATAACCATGACCTGAATGATTGAGTATCTCCATTGACATCACTAAGTACCCTATAAATATTCATAAACTTTGTATTTTATTAATAACTTGATTAATAACTTTTATTAATAATTTTACATTTTAATTAATAACAAAATTAATATTTAATAATATTAATATTTAATTAATAACAAAAAAGGAAAAAGCACTCTCCAATCCCCAACCAACCAAAATAACATCACACATACACATACACTGAGGCTATTTGCCATCCTTTGTCAAGGATGTTGTCTGAACAGTATCTCCTCATGCAATACATTCAACCAGTTTGCATTAGGGTCCCATATGGCTGATTTTAAGTTAAAGTAAATAGCAGGTGGTTGGAAGTAAATATTCTGCATCTTCTCCACTATATCTCTTAAACATTGGCATTTCATATCTGTTTTTCAGGCAGATAAAAATATCAATATTTATTGATATGTTTCCATAAAGTAATAATTCACTTTTATTTCTATTTAACCTATTTCTGAATGTAGTCCAGGCAATAATTAATTTGAATAACCTATACAAATCAAGCTCTCTTTAAGAGTAAATGTGGCATAATTTAAGACAGGTGCATAATACATTCAAGTGTACTACTGTACAAAGATAGAATTGGACTAAGATATGGATCAGGTTCAAGCACACTCCTACCAGTAGCTCTAAAAGTTCTCTGGGTGACTTTGAGCCAATCTCCCTCCCTCCCTCTCTCACTCTCATTCTCTCAGTTTTTCACCCAACTACCTTACAAGGTTGTCACAGTAGGACTGATATTCAGTGTTCAGATCTGCTCCAAAAGTTGTAAAATTTAATGCTACAAAGTTGTTTTTTTCTAAAATAGAATCTGATATATTTAACTAAATAATATTCATTTGGGGGATGGGACATGGTCCCATTTTTAAAGGTTGCAACTTTGCATGCCAACTCATCCACCAGATATAACCCTCAGCCTGAGAAAAGTAAAGTCATAGAAAATTACTCATCAATATATATTGCCTGCATCCTGATTGTGGGTCATTACACTGCATTTCCTCCCTATCAATGGAATATGGGCTACGATATTTTGATTTGTAATGTCTCTTTAGATTACATAGCTTGTATATAATATACTGTGAACATCCCTGGAGCAAATCTGGTTATACCTGTGTTAGAATATAGAAAAAAACAGAGTTGGAAGGGACCTTGGAGGTCTTCTTGTCCAACCCTCTGTTTAGGCAAGAAACCCTACATCACTTCAGACATTTTGGAGCATTCACAACTTCTGGAGGCTAGTTGTTCCACTGATTAATTGTTCCAACTGTCAGGAAATTTCTCCTTAATTCTAAGTTCCTTCTCTCCTTGATTTGTTTCTACCCATTGTCCTATCCTCAGGTGCTTTGGAGAATAGCTTGTCTCCCTCTTCTTTGTGGCAGCCCTGAGATATTGGAATACTGTTAACATGTCTCCCCTAGTCCTTTTTTCCCATTAAACTAGACATACCCAGTTCCTGCAACCGTTCTTCATATGTTTTAGCCTCCAGTTATCTAATCATCTTTGTTGTTCTTCTCTGCACTCTTTCTAGAGTCTCCACATCTTTTTTACATTGTGGTGACCAAAACTGGATGTAGTATTCCAAAGTGATCTTGATTACAGTAACAGTCTGGAACTGTTACTAGCCAAAAGGTTCAAAACAACACTTCATATGGCACAAGTAAAATTGGTGTCTATTTTGCAGAGGGTCAGGACTTTGTGGGGTCAGGGGCTTATGTTGCATGATCACAACTGCCATCTTGACTTTTTGATATGCTTCCTCCAATGGGTGCTCTGATCATATATACTTTTTCCTGCCTGCAACATTTTTATGGGTAGTTCTCTCCTTCATAGAAGAAGAGTTTGCTTTGCCATTTGGAAAGCAAACTCTTGAATGGAAAAATGGCATTTCAAAAGGAAACGGAGACCTTTTCACCCCATATTAATCTTCCACTTAAAATTCCGGCCTTAGTGATGATAATATTTTTTAAAAATCCCCAAGGGAATTTTTACTTTAAAAAAAAATTCTCACTGTTATTTCATTGGCTGACTTACACCAATTTCTGACCTAATTTATCAAAACTGCTCCGATTGCAAAAGGGTAAAATTCAAAATGTGTCATGGAACATCTTTTGTTCTTGCCACCAGTTCATTGCCAATGAACTGCAGCATTGATTTAATTACGTAGAAAAGTACTTAAAACTTACACTTGTAAAAAATGTATTTAGGATAATACAATCAATCAACTCTCAGAATCCAAGTATCAAGAAGAGAAGCTTTTGTAACTAGTATATGATTAGGTGGGGAGAGGGGGGAAGACTACAGGTAGTCCTTGACTTACAAGAGTTCATTTAGTGACAGTTCAAAGTTACAACACTGAAAAAATGGACTCGTGGCCATTTTTCACATGACCATTGTGTGCATCCCCACTGTTGCATGAGCATATGAGACCCTTTTGTGACTTTCTGACAAGTAAAGTCAATGGGGAAGCCAGATTCACTTACCAACGCTGTTACTAACTTAACTGCACTAATTCACTTAAATGTGGCAAGGAAAGTCATAAAGTGGGACAAAACTAACTTAACAAATGTCTTACTTAGCAAAATAAATTTTGGGTTCAATTGTGGTTGCAAGTCAAGGATTACCTGTATTGTGCAAATAAACTAAAAAATACTTAATTGGTTTTACACAGTGCAGTTTATAGGCACATAATATTATATTGCCCTCACTATACCTGAGCATTTGGCCTGGGAACAAGGGTTCTTAATGCTGATGTTAAACCAGATTGGCATTCTGGTTTTACTTAAAACAGAAGTAAAGTGCCTCAGAGAGTAACCAAGGGCAGATACTGAAGGATCTCTTATGCTCCTATGACTCTTCTGATACCTATTTGAGCTCCATCTCTGAACAAACATTTGGCTCCTTAGGCTACCTTTGGTGAAGAGTATTCCCTGGTTGTGCCACACAACTGAGGTTCCCTTCCAGAGAAAACTATTAAGCCTTGTTGGCAGACCCTGATTTATGTTGGCCTTTGTCATTGAAATTAATTGGTTTTCTTTGGGCACCAGTTCAGTGATCGATGATCTCATGACTATGTTTTAGCGCGTTTCAATTTGTCTGCTGTTGCCGTCTTTGTGTTTTCTGGTTTTAGGTTCTATTTGGTAAATCTGCCTTGTGGGATGTTTGCAAAAAGGCACCCCCATTTGAAAAACCAACAAACCTGAAAAGATTGGGAATACTTGTACTTCTGGAATTCACATTCTGGAATTTTGCCGAGAGCCAGACTGTTTGCCAATTAGACTGCAGGCATATGCATAGTTTGCATGCCTACGTCAGTGTATGTAAGGTCAGATTTTCGGGGGGAGGGAGTTTTGTCTGCAATAGTAATTTGCATCTTATAATAAGGGAGCCAGTTATAAGATGCTGGTGGACTTATGCAGGGAGTCAAGCTTGGACACACATACCCATTATGAGTGCTTTCCTTCATGATGAGATAGGTCCTCATTGTGCACTGTATAATTAATTTTGGAAGACACAGATGCTTATTGTTGATACTTTTTCTGGGGTTAATTCTTCCCCTGATTACATACAAACCTTTGATTAATGCTAATGGCAATTGCATGCTAAACGCGAGAGGAGAAAGAACTTTCTGTGCCAGAGATGACAGTTACAATTTAAAAAGTCATGGTAAGGCTTCCTGTAATGAGATTATAACTATATTTGCAATTTTAGAAAATGGTAGCTGAATTAGCTGTCTCTGGTAGCTGTCTCTGATAACATAACTCTTCCATGTTAAAAGTCATTTTATCTTTCCTTCTTTAAGGAAAGTAAGTGTACTCTTTCATTGGAGCTATGTATGTGTTGAGCTGTTCCAAAATTCTGAGTGACTTCTGAATTATAGACATATTCTACATTTATAGAATATAAAAACACATGCAAAAATGTAATTTCAGTGTAATTTGGTGGTGGACTTCTTGATAGCAGTAACTTTTAAGGATTCAGTCTCATTTGGTCATATCAGGGTTACTTTATAATATAACATGCAAGTATTCTTTGGAAAAAAATTGATGGTAGCATTTGAGGCATTTAACTGACAGTGAATTACAAAACAGATACATTTATGTGTATGTATGTATGTATGTATGTATGTATGTATGTATGTATGTATGTATATTACATTACAGCACATTCAGAAATGCCCATAGTGAAATTACAAAGAAACAGAATAGCTGCATTTATAAAATATTTATTAAGTTATACAAAGCCTAGCTACACTGTGTGTGATAAGGAATTAGATGGTATAAAAATAAAGGATTCAATTACTTTTGTAGTATGTTGCATGATTTCATCCAAGATACATCTCTCCATATGAGACCTCCCACTGTCATAGCTTGCAAATCTGTTGAACAGCAATGTCCAGCTATCGTAATGTCTATGAGTTTTAAATACAGTTCATTTGAAAGGTTCACAAAAATTATTATATACATATTCCATCAGCCAGGAAGCACTGATGGTATTTCTCACTGTTCTAAAGCAGACATGCAGATCGCCAGGAATAGCTGACTTTTTTTTTGTATCCTTTTAAAAAAATCTTAAATTATTGCTTGTTTTTTTCTCATGATAATCTAGCAAACAAGTGTGTCAGTAATGAAACCACAATCAATAAGGAGCAAGCCGCTCAGGGTCTTCACAATCCTACTTTGAAGATTTTGATAATTTGATATTTGACTGAATTCAGACAGAATTAGGAAATCAGCTGGGTCATAAATCAGGAACAAGGAGGCCGAGCTGGGTGGCTGACTTACCATCGGGCCATGCGGGGAATGAACTGACCGCGCGGCCCCCATTCCGGCCCGTGCGGCCTTGTTTCGACCGTGACTGGAACGACCGTAGGAGGAGAGTGCAGGCCGCGTTATTTTGAGACCGAGAGGGAGTGAGGGAAATGACAAACGTCGATGGTGATCGAGCGGAGGATACTGATGATGGAACTGGGCCAGGTGGTATATTACTGGCCGTTTAGGTCTCCACCTGGGCTGCCGGATGACATTGGAGGTCCCGAGGTGCGGAACCGGCTGTGCAGAGACCTCCCCTTTTAGATCATTGGGAGGCCATTGGGCCAGCTGGAACATTCTTTTTCAATCAATCCACCGGGACTTCCTACATTGTGTTTTATAAGACTCTCCCCCTATTCCCCCCTCTACCCCCCCCTCCATGTGAAATGACTGATCTCTCCGAATTTACTGACTCTCTGGAATACCATCTTTACTAGATTACCATCTACTAGATTACCATCTCTTAACTAGAAATTGTCTTGCTGAAAAATATTTCGGGCTATTCTGTTTGTTTAGAGCTAGCATAATCCTTCGTGAAATATGTTATCATACTCAAGGTTTGATCTCCTTTGCCTGCGGGAGGTTCCTCTCTCGCAGGCGTGGCCCCCTGGTCTAACACGGGCCCACCTCGAGGATGGACTGATTGCTCCTGAGAGGTGGGCGAAGCGCAAACTGAGGGGGTTTTTATCTAAATTTTTAATTCGGCTTTTAGG
>JAPKID020003835.1:0-12071 GCA_026931265.2 Tropidonophis doriae
AAAGAAAGAAAGAAAGAAAGAAAGAAAGAAAGAAAGAAAGAAAGAAAGAAAGAAAGAAAGAAAGAAAGAAAGAAGCCATTGTGCCTTTTATGGGGTTGGGAGAAAATCTAATGTTTTGGGATTGCTCTCTTGTTACTATTGTTCTTCTGCTGTAGCCTATTGTCTTCAATTTTTCACCAAGGCTGCAAACAATAATCAATAAAGCAGCAGGAATCCACTGCAATTGTCTTGAAAGGTGCAGTAAGCCTCAGATTACTTTGAACCGCGCAGGCCAGTGCATCAAATTCTGCAGTCAGGTTTAGTATGTTGAAAAGAGGAAGATGCGCTCATTCGCTCTCTCCTGACCTTTCCATTGCAAAGATTGGAAATGTTTGAAAAGCCTGTACAATCATATACATAAATGTAAAGGTTAGTGACAAAATTGCAAATCTGGGTCATCTTGCAAAAGAATGTTGCAAATTGCTACCGTTTGTCTCCTTTAATTGTTCACACAGCTGCATCAATACCAAGGGAAAACTATCTAGCAAAACTAGATTGATTTATTTTAAAAAGCTTTAGGAACAATCTCAATGGAAAGCGAAAGATCAATGCATTCACATTTGAAGTACCAAGAAATTGATAAGAAAAGCTTTCTTCCTCCTCTGCCTCTACAAGCCCATGATGCTGCATCAGATGTAATTTACATGGAGCAAGGAGAGAGAGAGGGAAAAGTCCTAGAACAGAGGATGACGTTTGTCTTTGTGATTAAGAATTGTGAATATAGGTTGGTGTCAGTGGTGAAATTCAAAATATTTTACTACCGGTTCTGTGGGCGTAGCTTGGTGGGCATGGTTTGGTGGGTGTGGCTGGGGAAGGATGCTACAAAATCTCCATTCCCACCCACTCTGGGGCCAGAGTGTATTTGGCAGTTCTCCGAACTACTCAAAATTTCCACTACCAGTTCCCCAGAACCTGACAGAACCTGCTGGGTTTCACCTCTGGTTGGTGTCTATATGAACTGTTCATGTTGAAAACTCATAATTTGTTTAGTTGCTTGATTCAGTTGTTCAGTTAATTGTTATTAGATCTTTCCATTCCAAAGAAAAAATAGCTAACTTAACCAAAGATATTTTGTTACCTGAAGCAGAGCAATAATGGGAGTTTTCTGCCAACAGCAACCAGACAGATATACAAGTTACCAAGGTATTTCAGAGTCTGAAGTAAAAAAAATATCAATGAAATACAACTAGTTGGCTGACTAGACAACAACCCTGTTTTGCATGAGTTATAGCTTCCAATTCATCTTTAAGGGCAGACCGTCATGCATATTGCAGCAGCTTAAACAGAAAAGTTATTGGAGTATTGGATTCTAGTTGGAGCTAATGGTTACAGCCAGAGGTTTGGACTGAAGTTACAGAAATGAATCTAGAAAGACACCAATGCCAAGTATTTGTTCCTTCAGCAAAAGTGTAACTCTAGTTAGAGATATATCCAATTCCTAAGTCTATGAAACACACAACATGTAATGAGACAGGCTCTTAATTTCTTGGACAATATTCATTATATCAGTCAAAGTCCTGCAATATTACTCAATCCCAATCTCTCTGCCTTTACCTATGGGTTTCCTATTAAAAAAAAAATAACAGCAGGGATGTAGGAAGAACTACTCTGGCAGCCCCAAAGAATCAGACCGAAGTTCTCTAATACCACTAATTGAAATTAATCCAATAAGTAGGAGTGGAACCATGAAAAACAATTCCTCTCATTCCAGGCCCAAGCAGCTGGCTCACTAGGATTCAGCAGCTCAACACCCAAAGTTGCTGAAATGTCCTCCCCTTAGCCATGATCATCATCAGGCAGGCAAGGGAGAAGCAAATGAAGAAATGTGTGTTACAACATCACAGAAAGGATGTGACTTATATACTTGCCTCAGACATCAGGATATAAGAGTGGTATTTGGATGATGGTGTCACTGTGCACCACTTTTAGATTCACTCAGTGTCAGGTTTGCCATCATAAACTCTTCAGCCTGCTTCGCTTCACTGGCATCCTGCCATAACGTGGGAGGGGGTAGAAAGAGATTGCAGAGGGGAGGAATGATAGGATGACAGGAACCAGAGATGCCAATCCAGAACAGACCTGCGCATCTAAGGACTACACCAAAGAAGTGTAAGTGAAACTACACCAAAGAAGTTCCAGGCCTTAAAGCTGTTACCAAAGCACCAAATTCGAACACTATTGGACACTTATGAACTGGTCAAGGGGTGATGGCCTGGGAGATGGGGAAAAGGCAGATTTTGAGTGGGAATATTCAGATCCAGTTTTGCTTACATTGTAACCACTTGGCTTTAGGAAAAATATAGCTGTCACTACAAGTGGAGTCAAGGGTCTTTCTTTCCTAAATGCCCAAAATGGGAAAAGCCTAATACTCAATTTGCTAAGGAGGCTACCGGTTGAAGCTTCTGAAGACATTATGAGAGATATACTCCATTTTTCATGTCCTTATATCAAACTGATGTTACGTACAGATCACTCCCTGGTTGATGAGTGGGTCACTAATTTTTTGTAAAAGCTTTTTTAGTTTTTTTTAACTGTTTGAAAATGGGAAAAGAAGGGAGAAAATGTGCTGCAGATGGTTTCAGAAAATAGCTATAGCAAGATTTTTTATTTTATTTTATTCTGCATATCAGGCAGAGCTGGTTTGTTGCTGGTTTTGGAGGCTGAGGGAGCTGCATTTTTCCACATTTTCTTCCTATTAAGGACTTTTATTACTGCTATTCACCTGTCATTATACAGCATTAGACAATTACACAGCATACCATGAGTTCTATAATAAGGGGGAAAATATTTTTTCCACTCTTATGATAAGAGCAAAAAAGAGGACATTTAATCAAAACATACAGATAAATCTTTAATATATATATTTTAAGTGTTTCTAATGCTGCTTTCTGTCCTTTCAAAAATTAGTTATGAGGAGTCCCTGGTATGAACATAGAAAAGGGGGAGGACAAAAATGAATTGTGCATGAAGAACTCACATTTTGATTGCCAGGCGATTGACAAAATAATTTGTACCCGTCGATTTTCATGAAGGAATTTTTTTACAATGGATTTGCCAAGCAGATTTTTAATTTTAATCAGTAATGAAAAAATGACAACATGGATCACAACAAGGCATCAGCCGTTAAATGGTCTTCGGCAACTGCTGTCAGGAGGCCTCCATTAAGAAGCTGTACCTTTGTGGGCATCAATCACATTCTTCAAACTCATATACATCTTCTAGATCTAATTAGACCTTTAAGTTCTTTTCTAGCAATTTGCAAAAATGTCACTAACAGTGCAAGACAGTAAAACAAAATACGTCTGTATCTGATCGCATAGAGTATCTGAGAGATAATATATCTGATTCCCAAGAGTATTAACCTGAATCCTAGTTAGACATCCAACACTTCCACACTGATTCCTATGGTTGGGTAATTAAAGTACTTCAAGCCTGGTCTATGATCTGTATATAGGTATAAGAGGGCACAGGTGATACTACATGTCATGTCAAGAAGCACCTTGACACAATTCCATCTCTAAACAAAAAATACCTTCAACCATGATTTTGTCAAACAACTGCATTGTTCAAGACAGGGCAGTGATTACCTTTCAAGTTGTATTTTTTGCAAGTGTAAGGAAGTGAAGTACCTTTGTCAGCTTCGGGGATATTTTTCCTCTAATTTGTAACTGGGATTTCTTGATATCTCTCATCCAAGTAATAACTAGTCCCCACCATGCTTCGCTTTCTTTAAGATCATCAAATAGCCAGTTGGGAACTACATATAAAAAACTGATAAAGAATATTTTGAGCAAATGTCATGTACCACTAGGCACTATTTGATGGTGAATTCCAAGTGGGGAAAAGACACTGGAAACATGGCGGCTGTTTGGAAAGATGTTTTTAATGGTGAGCAGAATCACATGCCTTGAAGATATTGGATGAGGAAAAAAAGGGGGAGATATGCTGAGAGTGTCTGAGTTTTATACCCTTTCTGAGCTTTTGAATTTGGGGACAGAGAGGTAAATACATTGTGAAGAAGTCAGACAAACACTTAAATCTCTTTGCATAAACTATATTAAGGCCATGTGCAATTGCCTAGTATGTTCACCAATTAGCCAGAGATCAAGCATTTCTACTCTTCCAGCTTACTCAATTTTGGTAGACCTGCTCACATAGTCTTATCACACAGGGCATGCTTTTCCTATATTGATCAGAGGGCAATTACTAACTGATTTTAATGGAATATGTTTCAAAATAACTATTTCTAGGATTGAAACTAAGCAGTATAAATGTAATTGCTTAAAATAAGCTCCATTATTTCTTTTGTTCTTACAATTGAAATTATAGATCCTAAATGAATTAGATTTTTATACTTCACAATCTAAATTGTCTTGAGACAAATTAGGGGCATTTCTCAAGGGTCCAGCAGGATAAAACAATCAATTTTAGTTCATTTTATATTTTAATGCATATGCATGGAGAAATCCCTTCTCACTCCTATGGGGAGTACATGTCTTCCTCAATCTCAGGTCATCTACCAAAGGCCTGAGAGTTTGAGGGTTTTGTGTAATATCGTAGTTTTTCTTTTCTGGCCAGACCTGACCTGACTGATTTGACCTGATCTGCACTTCTCTGTACAGAATGTTCTGATGTTATTCCTGTGCCTGTTAAAACTATTCTTCTAGTTTAAGAGGCACAGAAGCAAAGCAGTGATGAAATTATTCTTTTTTTAACTACATGTTCTGTGGGCATGGCTTGGTGGGCAAGGTAGGGAAAGGAAACTACAAAATCTCCATTCCCACCAGAGTGGGGCCAGTCAGAAGTGGTATTTGCTGGTTCTCCAAACTCCTCAACATTTCTGCTACTGGTTCCCCAGACCCTGTAAGAACCTGCTGAATTTTACCCCTGCCCCAAGGGTTCCTGCTATCACTGGGACTTCTTGGACCTTTATTTTTCACTTCCTGTCAAGTTCATCCTTCAGACTGGTACTTCTCCAGCTTCTCATTCTCTTTTGTCCTGATACTTTGTATATTTATCAGCACAGCTGTCTTCTACTCTTTGTCTACTACCATGATGTCTGGCTAATTGGCCAGTAACTGTCTATCCATCTGCATCTGGAAGTCTTACAGGATTTTATCCCTGTTATTTTACATGACCTTCCGTGTAATCTCCCATTTGGATTTGGGAGACTCAATGCTGATGTCCCCATACACAATGCCAGCTATTTGTTGTGCCATCTATTATATTCTGTCCCTGCCTGCATCCCTGCCATTATATAGACTGACTCTGAGGACTCTCTGCATAGTTTGCACCTTGGACTATCTAGCGTAGTGGATCCCTGCCTCTATGGATCAGGTGCTTAGTGCCTGTTCTTGTGCTGCTATGATGAGTGTCTCAGTGCTATCTTTTAGCCCAGCCCTTTCCAGTCACTGATATAATTTTCCAATGTTGATCACCTCAGCTATCTGTCAATGGTGCATCCCATGCAGAGTCTTGTTTTACTATGGTAATTAGTCTGCTTGATCTTCATCCCATGTCTGCTGCTTCCTCAGGCATTCTTTCAACAGCTCATCTTTGGGTGTCAAGACTTTAGAGTGAAGGGTTTTTTTAAATGTCCGTTCAGATTTTTGAGCAGTTCTTTCATATCCATCCTCCATAAACTTTCTCAAAGCTAAAAATGCCCAGTTTGTTTCAACCCCTCCCAGTACAAATTGATTTCCAGGCCTTTGATCATCTTTCTTGCCCTTCTCTGAACCTGTTCCAGATTTCTTTGAATCTTTCTTAAATGCGATGCCTACAACTGACTCTTGTTGTTGAAGTAAAGATATAACCAAAACAGAATAAAGTGGAACAATTATTTATGTAATTTGGAAATTATCGTTTGTTGAGTCAGCCAATAATTATACTTGACTGAAGAAATGTAGAAACTAATCCCTGTGAATCCTATGCATTTCTGTTTTCCTTACATCACACTTAACAAGCAACTAAGTTTATATCAATCATAAAAGTAGTGACCATTTATCTCCGTTTTCTACCATAAATTCATTATTTTTTAATCTGACTAATCTCCACATTTCCTAGCTGATCACAAATCCCAATCCATGACTTTGTGCAGATGAAACAATAAAGAATTATAAAATCATGGCAGGAGTTGATACTGGTAGATGTTTCAGAAATCAAGGTCACACTATATTTATGTAAACTATTATGAAGGATTGTGCCTACAAAAGGAGAGATAATACGATGGACTACAGTGCATCAGGACTTTGGGATACTATCTCAGGTTTATGATGAGGCATTTGCAGATCATCTATCAGCAAAATTGCTTGTATTCGTTCCCACCTGGATGCCAGCTGATTTAGGTCCTGTGGCAAGGCCTGAGGAAGTCTTGCCACATTATCTGGGAGGAGTTTGAACCTGTTGGCCCCAGGAAATAGGCAGGGTCCTTTTACTATGAGTTGGCCATCTGCTTATTAGATCCAAGTCCTTCCTGCTTGGCAAAATTTCCAAGGAAGTGACATGTGGTTGGATTTCAACAGTGGTAAATTCTTCTTTGAGAGAGGGGATTTAAAGTAGTGTTGGTCTACCCTTTCCTTAAGAAGCCTTCACTGGATCCAACCATTCTGGACAATTTTCATCCAGTATTCAATATTTCCTTTTTAGGGAAGATTGTTGAGCAGGTGATCATGCAACAGCTTCAAATAATTCTGGATGAAGCAAATTATCTGGATCCCCTTTTGGTCAGGTTTCAGCCCTGAAAATGTGATTGAAAGAGCATTGGTCACACTTTTGATGACCTGTAGTGCGAGTGGGATGGGGATATTGTGTCCATTCTTGCACTACTTATCTTATCAGGAGACTTTGATACCTTTGATCATGGTATCATTGTAGGAGCTGGGAGTGATCAGGAAGTGTTTTCCTTCCTCAGTAACCAGTTTAAGTTGGTGTTTATTGGGGATGACAGGTTCCTTGGCTCCTAAATTGTGTGGTGCAATAAGGTTCAGTATTTTCTCTGCTCCTGTTTAACAGTGACATCATTTTTTTTGAGGGAGGTCACCTGGTGAGATGAGCAATGCTGGAAGCTATAGGAGTTCAGAAGGGGGACAACAGGCTTCAACTTGACCCTTTCTAGTCAGAAAGGCAGATCATAGTGACTTACATAAACATACCCCTGACATTATCATAACATAATATAAAAGTCATTTCCTATTGCCTTCATGTGCTATGTTCCTTCTCCTCAGATACTATCCAGGTTTGGCTCTGCTTAGCTGTCTAGCTTGGCCAATACATGTGGCTATTCCAGAAGAAAAATGGTGGAGAAAATCCTGCAGCATTTCCTTTATTGTTGCTTCCCACAGAACTTTGTTTCTCCTTTGTGTTACCATGGGGCTTGCCACTATCTCCTTTCCATCCACCACCATTGTTTGGGTGGGTTGATGTTCCTCTCCTCTGCTTACCAGGATCCTTGAGGAACTGCTCGTTTCCAGCAGACTTACAGCTACAGTTTTATTTTGCCTATTAATAACTTACAAAAGAGTATGTGTGTGCTGGGGGAGCTGAGGTGAAGGTTCTTGCTGGACATGGTTATGTAAAGAAAGTGTAGCTTATTATGTGAAACGTGTGATTTCCTCAACATTTCATAGTGTGGTTTGGTTGTAAATGTAAATGTGATGAAATGTGACTTATAGAAACTCTTGGTGTAAGCCACCCAGAGGCCCTTATGTGGAGGTTGGAGGGCTATGTACTTTGTGTAATAAAATAAATACATAGTTAAATTAATAAGGATATATTTTATAATCCATAGAAATAAGCAAGGGGTAAAAATTAAACAATTTTTTGGGGAGAATGTATAGTAAAAGGAATTTTGTGGTTTTCCTGAAGCAGTGGTGAGCAGCTGCAGGGTCTCAAGGGTTCAGGCGAACCCTTAGCTATGATGGCTGGCTGGGCCCACCTGCCTGCCCATGTGCTATACTATCCATTTATAACTTACTTTCTGGCTCGTTGGCTGGCCCAGCTGCATTCTGCGCCACCCCTGCTGTTCTCACCAGCGCTGCCTGAGCTGATTAGGAGCCTGGTTGAAGCTTCATTTCTCTCCCAAAGGGGTGCATGTGATTGAAATGCGCATGCGCACTCTCACAACCAGTGAACCTTTTGTTAAAGAAAGTGCAGCCCACCTCTGCAATGAAGTATTGCTGAAATACAGTTCCACCTTCCCTGCCCACTTGCCAAGCCAAAAGTAGCTACTGGAAACTATAATTCGGCCATAGTTCACCAAGTTCTAGAAACTCACATGCTTCTCTTTCAAGGTCACTTTAAACCACAGAAATACTATCCAGTGCTGTTATAGACATTAATGTAAAAGATAGATTGTGAGAAAAGCCATTACTCAACGCTGGAAATTGTGCCCGGGGCTAATGATGCATAGTTCACAGTTACCCTGAGGTTGAAGGTTTCTGTAGAGAAGTCCTCCTCCTCCCTCCTTCCCCTTTCATGATGAGGCAAAGAGACAGGATTCTCAGTTTTCATAGGAACCCTTGGCAGAAAGGCCTGATGCATCAAATGGCAGATGTGAGTATATAAGGGCTATTTATTTATTAGTCACCAGTCTGAGTTCACATAGGCAGCCTTTCACATTTTGCAATCACCACCTTCGTAAGCATTGCTTGTTCTCGCCTGCCCACAATCTCTCTTGCTTAGTTGCAAGATCCTGAGGTTGGCAGGTCTTATTATTATACTCCTGACCTCTTTTCCAGTAGAGTAGCAACAAGCTTTGTCAAGAAAGTTTTCCTGGATCTGATGACACTCTTACCTGAAAAGATCTTGCAATTAGGACAAATAGCCAAAGCTAAGAAAACATCTCTAGAGATGTCCCAATACTTTATGACAATTCCTCTTCTTCTTTTTTGGGGTGGTGGTGGGGGGAAAGCAATTCTGGAAAATAAAGCTATTAGGTTTATGATAATTTCTGATACATCTTATAGATTGTTGTGTGTTATTGTTGTTGTTGTTGTTGTTGTTGTTGTTGTTGTTATTATTATTATTATTATTATTATTATTATTATTATTATTATTAAATCTTTGGTGAGATTCACAGCCTTTGGGATTGGTTAGTAGCTCAACAGCTCGAGTCCTAACCAAGGACCTAGGAACTGTTAAGGTAACATCGGATGATATAAGCTGTTGCAAGTAGGATGTTTTTTTGTAGAATCAGAATGTTCAAGTATGATAAGTTTAGACTTTCTAAGTAGCGAGGTAGCCCTTTAGGTATTGCTCCAAGAATTCCAATTACAATCAGGACAACACATGATTTCTTTTTCCACAGTCACTCAATTCATCACACAGAAGCATCATCTACTTCCCAGCATGTTAGGGAATGCATTTTTCTGGTCTACTTATTGAAATATCAGCAACTCTCTAGGTCAGGGCTATTAAACTTCCAGCCCGCTGGCCAGATGGGTTATGCATTGGCCATGCCCACACCCGGTATAGCAAAGGAGGGGAGTCCTGATACATCACATGATGCCACTATGTTGACGTGAGTTTGATCTCCCTGCTCTAGGTGCTGCTGCCCTCTTCATTACTATCAAAATGTAAGTTTGTTGAAGGAATACTAGAAAAATCTTTTCCAAGGGAGCCTAGATTAAGCCTAAGAATGCTTTTATCTCATCCTCTTCCACCTCTTCACCCATTTGTATCCTGCCATATGACATTTATTTGATCACAAGTTGAACAAAAAGACAGAATACTGTATTTTTCAACAGTTCAGAATAAAATGTCTATTTCTGTTTCTGCTGTTCATAGTTAATGCAGTGATTAAACTAAACAAAAAAAATGTTCAAAACTTTTGTTTCCGGAAAACCTTTTGCTGATTATGATAGACGGCTTCAAGTTGAACACAAATATAATGTCAGAATGACTGCAAGATACAGAAATCTTGAGAAATATGAAATTAACTTTTAATTATTATAATGTTTTAATTATTATAATGTATTTAGCCACATAATGTTTCTGCTGTGCTGCATGAGTTCAACAGGGTCAAAAGTGTTTTGCTGCTGATTTTCATTTGTATTCATCATCTGATGCATCTTGCCGTTGCCTCCAACAATAATCAGCCAGCAATGATGGATTCCAGTCCATGTCCTGATACCATTCTGTCCTGGTGAAACCTTTCACCATATTCATCACTGATTGCACCTAGGTTTTGTTTTGTTTTGTTTTGTTTTTTTTGGGGGGGGGAATCCAAATCTGAATTCAGAAAAATAATCTTCAGTGACATATTGCATTTCATGGTTTTGTATGCTGTAAGAAATTTGTCAGCCAGGTAAACGTAGTGTGGTGCTCTGTGTTTGCCAAGAAATTCCCAACATCCTTGAATGCTTTCCATGTGATTTTCTCTGGCCCTATTAACAGATCTTTGAACTGCTTGTCACTAATGGTGCATCTGATCTGTGAATTAACGAAAATATCTTCTTTAATCTTGGCACCAATTATTCTTGGAAACATCTGTTTCAAATAACAAAAACCTTCAACCTCCTTGTCCATTGCTCAAAAATTTCCCTCAATCTAAGTTTTATGCAAAGCAGAGGCAAAAATATCTTTGTTAGACAAACAAATGGCTCATGTACCACATTTTTCTTTTGGAGTGGCCATTTCTTTTTAATATAACGTGACTCTCTTGCATGGCTGTCTGTATGCAACATATGCAACAATATGTCCAGTATCCAATATACTGGATATATTTCAACAACAGGTCCATATTTTCATATGTTGGTTTCATGTGTGCAATATACTCACAGGTACTAAAGGGTGGACAATTGCCATTGTATAAAAATAGAAGATTTCTATAAAGAGGTGTCGATGGGTTACAGGTTATTTTCGGCCAATATTTTAATTATGTTTTTTAAAAGCTTTTTAAAATATATAACTTTTATATATTTGTTTTTATATATTTATATATTTGTTTTTATTTTGGGTGTACACCGCTCTGAGTCCTTCAGGAGTAGAGCGGTATAAAAAACCATTAAACTCTAAACTCATGGTTAACAGCCCAAAATCCATAAGATACACCCAATAATGTTCAGGAAACAATATCTTTGATGACCAGTGCAACAGCAAAGTCTAACATTAGCTAAGCAGAAGCTAAAGAAGGAACAGTTTAAACATTTGTTCCTCACTAACTCCCAGCCATGACTAAGACAAGGCAGAAAGCCTTTCATAAAAGATAGTTTAAATTATCCTCAAAAAGTTCTGAAAAAAGGATAACATAGAAAAATTATGTTGGATTCTCTTGTTCTGACTCGGATGAGCCCTGGATTGTTGACAAAAAGGTGAATGAAGAACGATATTCCAGAGAAAAGTGCTAATGTTTAAGCAACAAAGTACTGGGATCAATTGAAATCAATTGCATCCTCAGGTACAGCTCATCCCTTAGTTGTTAGGGCCTGTCCCAAAAGTTCCATGTGTTGGCATTTCTCCTCATTTTTTCCTTTAAAATCATTTGCAGTAGGATGGAATTTGACCATTTAATGGAATCACTACAGTACACAATATTTTAAAAAACATTGTGCCCATCCCACATAAAATTAGATTTCAAGTCATTATAGGTTGGACCCAGATTTATTTGTCATAAGACGCATGGAAATTATTAGGATGCAAGACACATATTAATTCTTGGTGATGTAAGTTTAATCAAGGTAATGAAGTCTGAATTCAACCTATTAATAATAAATTACTTAAAAGGCAATATAATATAGTGCCACTCAATATTAGCATTAACAAGAGGATAAAAAACAGAAGGTAAATATTATAAAGCAGATTTAGATTGTAGAATTCAAGCTTATCAAAACAATGGTTCACAATTTGGCTGCATCAAGAAAAGGCCATTTGTATGTGTGAAATGGAAATAGTACCGTATTTTCCGGCGTATAAGACGACTTTTGAAACAAAAAAAAGTCAACCGAAAATCGGGGGTCATCTTATACGCCCAGTATATCCCTCCCCACGCGGCGTTGTCGCAGCTCGGCGTGGCTCAGCCTCCGGCGGGAAGCCAA
>JAPKID020003836.1:0-12070 GCA_026931265.2 Tropidonophis doriae
CAGTCAATAGTATTTGTAATATGCATTTTTAAATGTTCAGTTGGCTGAGTTTCATGTTTTATGAATAAAGTAAATAACAACAACAACAACAATAATAATAATCTTTCTTGTCATTGTACTAAAATTACAATGAAATTGGTTAAATTTGAATTCATAATTATGGATTATTGACCAGAAAAGTTATTTGGGATAATTATGTTGCTGACTGACTGACTTGCTTGGCCAATTAATTATATTCAGATAATTTAAGCTCACAGCTATGATGTGTTTCCCTAGCCACTTCAATTTATTCATGCTTCTATGCTGCAGGCATTAATTTACAAATGTGAACATAAAGTATCTCGAGGAAAGGAATCAACAAATACATGTCAACATTACAAATGATACATCTTATGTAAACCTGATTTTGCTAAAAATGGTAGTGCTTCATTCACTGGTAGGAATGAAAACTCTCTAATATTTCAGATCAAAGTGCCTTCTCCAACTGGTTTGTAACTGACTAGTGTATGATGTCCACAAGCTTGCTGAACACTAGGTATTCATAGAGAATAGCTTTCCCTTTCTGATGTCTTCCAGTATAGCAGTGTATCAATAACTCATAGCATCCCTAGCCATCATGACTATTAATGATGGACTATTAACCCAACACTAGAAGGTATCAGAGCAGGATGGCAGATTAAATTTCTCGAGTCTTAATCAAGCCTTATTTCTATCAAAATACTGAGTTGCAATATGCCAATAAGCTCTGCCAACTAAAAATTATATTTTGTTCCTGTTGGTATTTGTATAATGGAAAGAAATAATTGTACATCCCTATTGAGCATTGGTATTATACAAGGCAGAGGGCTTAGGCAAAGGGTGTCAAACTCACAATGACATGTTGTCATCATATGAAGTATCACAATTCCCCCCTTCGCTAAACCAGGTGTTGGTATAGCCAGCACATTATGCATTCAGTCCACAGGCCACAAGTTTGACACCCCTGACTTAGGCTAAATGAGATTTCAAAGTGATTTCCTCCAAATATGAATAGAAATAGAGATCTGTAATGAGACGCCTACCATAGGCCCTTTAGAAAGAATTCTAACTGATCCTACTACATTTAGAATACTGTTTCAGCTGTGACCATGGGGTACATCTCATATCTTGTGTTAGTATTCTTCATATGTTTTCATATTCACTATCATTTCTGTTGCTTTGTTGCAGACTTTATTCCTGGCTACAGTGAGAAGTAAATTAAAACATTTCAGTTTATTGTAGTTTTTGATTTACCATCACTTATCACTTTAATATGCCAGGTTGTTTTTAGAACGGAGATATAGTTGTCCCCTGATCGGCTTTTAAATTGTCCAACTGGTTGTTGCTGTTGTACTATAAACAATAGTAATTAATGACTTCACACTTCGTAATTGTCTGGGGAGGCCTTCTACTCTGGATCTAATTTAAATTACAGGAGCATAAGTAAAGCTTTGGGGATGTCTTTTATAAATCAACAGAAAATGAAAGTCAATAAAGGATCAATGCCAGGTGTTCCGGCAGCTCCTCTACAACATAACCAATCACTAGAGGGGTCATCTTGAGTTGTTCTTATTACATTTTGTAACTGCAGCAGGTTGGGGGACGGGAGGAGAAATTATGGAAACTGTTCAGTCAAAGTGCTGAACTGCTTTGCTTTACAGATATGGCCTCACTAAATGAACTTTGGGTCTGTTCATAGACATTCATTTTATTTCACCAAGAAGCAATGTCTAGTTTTGATAGAAATATTCATCTGACTAAATTGGATAGCAGTAAGAGATAATCATATGGTAGAAATGGATTTTTTCTTAGTTTCCAGAAATCTTGCATGGTGGACACCATCAGCTTTTAATTGGGAATTATTGAATTAGCTAAGGTTCCCCCCCCACCAGAGGTGGTATAGAAATCCTCTTTCACAACAGCTGTTCCTAGGTTGCACAGTAGAAGGACATGTGGTGCACTTTTTTTTGGTATTTTCAATAGTTTAGAAGACATCCATGTGCCAAGGACTTCAACATGCTGAATGTCAAACTGGGATCAAAAAAACTACTCAGCCTATTTTGAATCATGAACATTTTTGAGTAATGCTGGTCAGTCACTTTCACTCAGCCTACCTCCTTCACAGAATTATTGCTTGAATAAAATAAGTCAAGAGGTTTTACCTGCAGAAAAAGGGCAACATAGCAAATGCAATAATAAAATAAAAACAAATAAATGGCTATTGTCTTTCCTCAGCATATAATTTGTGTATATACTGTTATACTCTACCTGCATCTAGTGGCTGCGGCCAAATATCAATCTGTATTGTTGGAAAGCTGACTCATCCCTTTAAGAGTCATCAACCCACAAACATTGTGAATCCCAAAACAAGGGCATCCTGGGAAGCCAGACTCCATTTCTTTTAGCATTCAGAAGGAAACAGAAATCCAGGAAGAATCCAGCCTAATCTATGGCAGATCTTCACCTGAGAACAAAAATCTACGTCCCATACACACAGCATCACTGGTGAGATTTGGATTTATTTATATTGGTTCATTGTTATGCTCACCAGCAACTCAGCACCACATATTTTGTATCTGGGTTCTTATTTTATGTATTTCTATTTTTTCCAGTTTCACCCATCCCATTCCTTTAATAAAGCATCCAGATCTACACATACAGTCTTTTTAATTGGAAGATAGGTGGGTTTAGCAGCATATCAAGCTGCATGCAGACTAATGTGTATCAAGGATAGAACAGCTATTTCATTTTTACTTTCAAGGTTTGCTGTTCTAAGAATCAGTGATTAACCTAGATCAGTGCACTTGCCTAATGGTACTGGGAATTATATCAAATTGTTGCAGAAAATAATGAGGCTTGGACTTCTCAGAATCAGGAAAAGTTTATTATGGCTGCCAGGTTCAGAAAGCTAATCAAAGACCAGCATATAACTTCTGAACAGTGTTCTGATAGCAAACATGCATTCTTATACTTATACTTATACAAAGACATCACCCGGAAATACAACTCATCTCTGATTGGTTAAGATTCTTATTGCTAGGCAGAGAAGCATGCAGGAAACACTAGTTTCATTCTGACTTAAGTGGTTAAGCCCTATGTCTGACTTACAAGAGACTTGGACTTCCAACTAACTCGACCTACTTACAAGCAGGTGTTCATGGTTTGACACTTGAATTTCCTGAATTCAAGCTTCCCATCTCAAAGATGCTTTTTGTATCTTAAAAAGCGTAAAAATAAAAATGACTAAAGATAATCTAGTCTGACCCTGACTCATCTCACTCTTATGTTTAAAACTCGCTTTATGCCCTGCCTCATTTTCCCTCCTTCTAGATTCTATTTTCAGCTACAATTGAGTCTAGCCTATCACAAAACTTTAAGTCAACAATGCAAGAATACAATACTTGGCATGGTATATGGCAAGGTTAATATCTCAGAAGTACATGTTAGCAATGCAAACATATAGGTGAAAAGAAAGAGACAAATTATACATATGAAATAACTTTTAGGGCTTATTCTTTAAAGGCACCTTCTCCAGTCCCCAGAGTACGTGTTCCAGTAAATTTACATTTTTCCCACATAAGAAGAAAATTTCATTTTCTCCTACACACACACCTATGTTCATGGAAAAGGCATGGGCTCAGAGGTTGTTTTCATTAGTCCAGGCCTATAAGGGTCAGGCCAGGAACATATCAGTTAGTGGTTGCAATGGAGCTTCTTGGTTAAGGTCCCTTTGCTTATTCCTGAGGATGGACCTTCAAACAGATAATGGGAACTAGTGTTTCCAGAGGGAAAATGAACACAAAATCCTGTGGTGGATTGAATCAAGAGCCAAATTGGGAATGGGGTGGCTGAAATGGCCTTGGGCATCTTCCAGTAGTCAAATTCCTCTCCCAACAATTATTAATGAGGGGGGTGGAAGCGAGTAGGTGACCTTCTGTTGGAAGAAGTTGTGGGCAGATGGAGACATACTGCAGGTTCACCTTGCAACTTGACTTCTGCTGCTTTGGTTCACCATCTACCACCCTTTTCAAGGACAATTATGGCCTTGGTCTTTTCACAAATATCTGGCTTAACTGGAACTGCATTGTAAGATGAAGGGCTAGCAGACACGCACAACCAGCACTTTTGACCTAAGGTAGTGTCAGACTGATTAAGTAAGCTTTGACCTGATTCCAATATTTTTAACAGATAGTCTCCTTTTCTCAATTGCTGCAAGGGCCTCCTCTCCCTTTGTTCTATACCACTTTTCACCGGGATAGTCAGAAGCTTGACCTTAGGTTTTGATTTTGGCCTATGGTTCCATTCCTATGCATAGACAATGCGCCTTTGGTGGGAGTGGACATGTCCCAAAGCATCCACACCCTGTGACCTGATCCTGCCCTGTTTCTTGGGGTTCTCAACATCCCCAGATCCTCCTTCAAGGGCAAGGGGGGGGGGGGGCGTCATTCAGGCATTCTCACAAAATTGAGAACTAATATTCAGGACGTTATCACTTAGTAGGTCCTTTGACAATGACAATCAAAGCCACAAAAAACCGTCTTACACTGACCCCTTTCCAGACACAAATCCCTTTTAGCCTACAGAATCACCACATCAGAAAGAAGGTTAGGGTTATATGTGACTTGGGAAAGGGCAATATCAATCTTAGGTGTTCCACAAAACCACCCCTTATTTGTAACATACAATGTCCATAGTCTTAGGACTAACACAGCACTACAGAGAGCCCACTCCCAGGTTTCCTCAAACATGCATCCAGTGGTTTCGTAATGCTCTCTGTCACAAATCAATGATTCTAGCACCTGTCTTTCTGGAGAGGGGGAGATTCCAAAAGAATGAATATCCAATACAGCAAATCACAATAAGGACAAGCACACTCACTAAAACAATGCAAAATGCAGTTATGGCTGTGTATGCTCGACTTTCCATCCGCTGACAGGTGCCCATACTTTCTAATACATCTTATATCTAATATAGTTGCCTGGAGTTCTGCTTTAGAATATCTGGGACTCAGTCCCCTTTGCATTTCCAATGCTGCATAAGTTGTCATGTCAGGGTAGCTCAGGTTGCTGACAGACTTGCTTCTCTGTCAGCTGCTTTTCCCTCTTCTACTGGATCCGACCATCCAGCTTGGAGAGATTATGCAGATTCCCTCATATGGAATCTTTAATTCCCCTGAACAAGCACACTAGTTGCTCTCCCTTTCTAATACTTCATGAATTGCATGACTAGTAAATATAGTCATTGGCTGCCTAAAAGTCAATTTATCAGCTTCCTTGATCAGAAGAGTGATTGCATCAAGGATTTTAAGGCAATGTGGGTTTCCCCCTTTTGCTAATGTGGGTTGTTGCCACTTCCCCTTTTCTTGAGTCTGGACTCCCAGAGCAGTATCGCCTTTTGATTCCACATACAAATTGAAAGATTTCTCAAGTTTTGGTATGCTTACTTTAAATTTTCTAATGCCTGTTTTGTTCCTGTGTCCAAACAAAGGGTTCTTTTTTACCCCCTGCCCCCTTTGTAAATTCATAGAGTAGTTTGGCTAGTAGGGCAAAATTTGGCATCCATTCCATCCTCTCTTTAGGTTGTTTTGTGCACAATAGAGACAGGCACTTTCTTTCCAAATAGCCCCATGAGTATGTAAAACTATATATTTTCTGCCTGTGTAGACATTAACCATCTTCCCTTCTGCTGGTTCTCTAACCAGGCATGGGATTCTAACTACTGATCCCTCCTCATACAATTATTCCGGCAGGTTCCCTGGCCTCCGTCTAAGAGCTTTGGCAAGGAAAAATGTGTTTCTTCTTTCCTTTTGAAGTTCCTTCTTCTCTGAGGTTTTGAGCCCAAATAATATACGCTTTGTATGTTCATTCCACAAGTTCAGAGTTGCCTTTGTTGCCCCCCTTCTCGTCTTCTGTAATTTTTGCCCTAATGTCATCTGCAAAGTGACCAATGAAGATCATATTGACTATTCTCTTATTTTCTTCAACCTCAGGATCTAATTTGGTATTTTGCCCAAAGGTTTGATAAATGCATTCTAGGATTTCCCTTGGATTTTTATCCTGTTTCTGTTGAATTTGATAGACCTTCTCTGAGTTCTTAACTTTTGTTTGATTCCTAACAAGCTCCTCAAGAAGCCATCCCTGGACCCAGCTGTGTTAGCCAACTACTGTCCAGTCTCCAACCTTCACTTTTTAGCAAAGGTTGTTGAGAGTGTGGTAGCATGACAGTTCCCCGAGCACCTGGAGGAAACTGTCTATCTAGACTCACACCAGTCTGGCTTCCAGCTGGGGTACAGCACGGAGACGGCATTAGTCGCATTGGTAAATGATCTCTGGATCTCTGGACCTCTCAGGATAGAGGCTGTTCCTCTATCCTGGTCCAATTAGATCTCTCAGCGGCTTCGATACCATTGACCATGGTATCCTATTGCACCGGCTGGGGGGGTTGGGGTTGGGAGGCACCGTTTTACAGTGGTTCTCCTCCAACCTCTCCGACTGGTCGCAATTTGTGTTGGCAGGAGAGCAGAGGTCTGCATCGAGGCCCCTTACATGTGGGGTGCCTCAGGGGTCAGTCCTCTCACCCCTCCTGTTCAACATCTATATGAAGCTTCTGGATGAGATCATCCATGGTTTTGGGGTACAGTTCCACCAGTACGCTGATGACACCCAGCTGTACATCTCTACCCCTAACCACCCCAACGATGCCGTCAAAGTGATGTCCCGGTGCTTGGAGGCCGTGCAAGTCTGGATGGGAAGGAACAGGCTCTGACTCAAGACCGAGTGGCTGTGGTTTCTGGTGTCATGACATAGCCAGCTGGTTCCATCTCTGGCTATTGGGGGCGAGTCATTAGCTCCCCCAGAGAGGGCCCGCAACTTGGGCATCCTCCTGAATTCTCGGCTGTCCTTGGATGACCATCTGATGGCCGTAGCCAGGGGAGCTTTTTATCAGGTTTACCTGATATGCCAGTTGCGCCCCTTTCTGTATTGTGGTGCCCTACGCACTGTCATTCAAGCCCTCATCATCTCCCGCCTTGACTATTGTAACACTCTCTACATGGGCTGCCCTTGAGATGCACCCGGAGGCTCTAGTTAATTCAGAATGCAGCCGCGCGGGGGATTCTTGGAGTCTCAAGATACTCCCATATAACACCTCTCCTACGTGAGCTGCACTGGCTGCCTGTGGCCTTCTGGGTGCGCTTCAAGGTACTAGTGACCATCTTTAAAGCGCTCCATGGCATAGGTCCTGGTTATTTGTGGGACCGCCTCCTTCCACATACCTCCCTTTGACCTGTCCGCTCCCACAGGGAGGGCCTCCTGAGGGTGCCGTCTGCTGGACAATGCCGGCTGGTGACTCCCAGGGGGAGAGCATTCTTTGTGGCAGGCCCCAGCCTCTGGAATGACCTGCCCCCCGACCTTCGTACAATCACGGACCTACGTCTCTTTCGCCAGGCATTAAAAACACACTTTTTTCATATGGCTGGCCTGGTATAGTTTTTATAGTTGATTTTTGTCTGGGTTTTAATTATGAATTTTAGCACAGGTCCCAAAATTGATTTAATCTATTTTTAACTATGCTTGATTGTATTTATTATTTCTGTTTTAGTATTCCTGTGCACCGCCCTGAGTCCCTTTGGGGAGAGAGGGCGGTATAGAAATATAATAAAATAAATAAATAAAATAAATATACATAATTCAATAGTAGTAGCCAAACCTTGGAGTTTGACAGTATTGTTTTTTACATCCAAACAGTGGCATGAATTAGGCTTACTCAGGAGTAGCATTGTTAAAGCTCACTCTGTCACATAGTGATTGTAAACAGCCAGATTATATTTAAAATACTAAATTGCCTTGTTTTAAAGCAAAATTATAAATGAAGTGATTCTTTTCTTTCTCCTCTAGTACCTTCACTTCACTGCAAATATCTTATTTAATTTTATCTTGATAGTGTGCCATAGAACAGAAAATAATTATTTTCTGATACATTTTTACTGATGGGTCTTTCACTTGTGCTGACAGATCAGGATTTATTGCCATGCTTTAACTTAAATGATAATGTAATGTTCTCACTGGCATCCCATTGTCCTTAGACAATTCATCACAATATATAAATTTTGCTTTTGAACAGGGCTGGACAAATAGGAAATCTAGCAGCCCCAGATCTTGTAATTTTTAGAAACATCTTTATACTCTAAGCACAAAATTATCACCATTATTTGTACTATTTTTTGAGGATAATTCCTTTTTTTCTAATGTCAACTTTGTAATGTATCTGGAAACCTGATAGTTTCCAGATACATTAAATTTAACTCTATTATTCGAAGTCAGAAAGGGAATAGGGATTGAACAATACTTTCTGAGTTAGACTTGGTGTTAAGTATCTTTTCTTTTATTGACTTATAATCACCTTTATAATAACTTCCATTCATATATTAAGATAAAGGTAAGGTATCTTTTGAATTGCTCTTTATAATTTCAAGGAAATATTGACTTTTCAATATAAACTGCAGCCCTAAGAAATTCTGGTGATTTGTCATCCAAGCACTAACCAAATTTAACCTGCTTAGCATTTTGAGGTCACCCAAGGTCAACTAAGAAAATCATCCCTGCTAAAGATAGCTTATGTTGAAGATGGCCCTATGAGAGAGTGCTTAAGGTGCCTTAGACCCTAATATAAAGCATTATGAAAATTATAACATTAAACAATAACAACATGATTATACAGCATCGAACAGACAAAATTATATTTGACAGTTACACACAATACCTGACAATATAAGGACATCATCCTGGATATATCATATAAAACATTTCAGATATATCACCAAAAGCTCAATCTTATCTTCTTTTTCCTCCTCCACCTCCTCCTCTATCCTACCTTCACTGAAAGTAAATACTCATGAACCAAAAATTAATGACCTGTAATAGACAGGCTTTGATCAGATCTTGCAGTTTATGTGTGTGTGTATATACACTCTCATAAATATTAATCATCTATTTCTTGAAATGATGAACAAATTAATATCATATCATTATTTTGCAACAGCTTTATCCACTGTCTTTACTGTCTAATACAGGGGTTTCAAACTCAAATTGTCACATTGTCATCATGTGTCATATCACAACTTTTTCCCTTTGCTAAAATGGGGGTGGGAGTGGCCAGCATGTATCACATCCAACCCACTGGCTGTGAGTTTCAAATCCCTAGTCCATGGTGGGTTCCTACCAGTTGGACCAGTTCGGCTGAACTAGTAGTGGTTTGGCGGAACCAGCAAGTGAACTGGCAGTGACCCAGGTTTGCCACGCTCCCAAACCAGTTCCTCAGCTGTTTTTTATCTTGTTTTTCAGTTCTGCGCCTGCACAGAACAATTTTAATCACACTGTGCATGTACACACAGTACGCATCAAGCGTGTGTGTGTAAGGCACGTGCATGCGCACAGCGCGCACACAAGCAAACAGGCAGCAGTGCTTGCCAGAACCCACCCCTGTCCTGGTCTGATATATAGACTAGATACTTTGGTTTTAAAATTACAAGCTAGCCATGCTATAAATCAGTGAATGCCACTGGGCGTACTTTAAATAGAATTGTCTACAGATCCAATCTATTGTCTTTATTTGTTTGTTTTTAGGTGTTTCCAGATGAAATGTGCACAGTATAACAGTTTTCAGCATAAAAGAATGGATGACAGAAACATGTTGAAGTCTGAGTACACCCAATAATAACTTGTCCCCTCTGTGGTATGGATAGTGTACAGCGTATTTTATTTTATTTTATTTATGCAATGAACCAATACAATGTTGTAAGTATTACACAGTCCAATAAGCAACAAAAATTGAAACAAAAGATGAAGTCTATTCTAAGTCAAAATAATTTTTTGATTTTGCCAAATATTGTATTACAGAACACAATTCACATGTCAGGTGTGTTTGTTTTTTTTTACTTTGTGACATATTTCTAACAATAGGAAATTAAGTCATTTTGAAGTTGGAGTAAACTACATTGAACTCATAAAGCTTATTTTAGAACAGTTGTGAACAGGATTACATTACTAACATGTCTTCTTTACAATATTATTTCACATATTAGAACAGTCTGCCTGGATTTCTTAAAACAGCAAAACTCACCAGCAATGTCACATAATGCAGAGAGAGGGGAGAGGCAGGGAAGGAGAGGGAGAAAGAGAGGGAGATGAAGAAATTATTTTAATCAGAAAGAAATTCCCTATTGATCACACTAGGTTTTTACTGTACAAGTATCCTTCACAGACAAAGAAAAATAGGCTTGTCTGATACCTATTTCATCAGAAGATATCAACATGTACAACAGACGTTTTAACAAACTCCAAAATATCCACCTGTCTCTTTGATGTGAAAAACAATATTATTCTAACATTGTTGCTAGTATGTGATTCTCAGAGGAGCCATTCACAAGCAAGCAATTATTACTTCAGATGTTGAAAGAATTTGTCTTTCTCGGAGAATGGCTTTTGATACATTCTCAGATCAACCTCTCTTTTGCTCTTCCTCCCTTTTCATGTGCTTACATTTTATCCAGCTTATTACTTGACCCATAAAATCAAACATTTGGCTCAGACTAGCTATCAGTGTTTTGTTTTGCTTTCCATTTGAACTTAGTTATCCACTGAATATAGGGGCAGATTGCTTTCTATAAATGCTTTATGCAGAAAGGAAATACATTGTGGGAGAGGGAAGGAGGACAGGACAAAGAAAAGTTTTGCTTAAAACTCAAAAGAAGCTAATAACCTGCTTAGATAAGGTCTCTAACACAACAAACATCCACCATGATTCTTGCTTTGCTTCCTACTAGACTTCCAAATCATGGCTGCAAAATTGAAACAAAACTGGCAAAGCTGAAATTTCTTCCAAAATCCAAAATCAATTATGCTGAGATATGATAACAGAACTAAACTGATATAATATCAAAATTAGTAATTCTGTTAGCATTTTTAAGAGAAAGAGTATAATCCAAATTCTTGTTCATATTCTACAGAAAAATAAGACTTTCCAGATTTGAGGAAATTGGAAAAAAATGTGTCTTCTTACCGAAAAGCTACTTCTACATGGGTTTTATTGCTATTTTATAAATTCTGTAGCCATGGATTCTTTCCCGGTTGTTTATTTTTGCAGACATTTTATTATTGCTTACTTTTGATAAATCCAAATTATGCAGAAGCCTGTAGCAGGATCTTCAGCAGGTGAACAACAGTGTATCCAAAACAATTCAAACAACCTTTTTAAAAATATTTTTTTTGTTATTGTTTTCATAAATAACTCAAGACAGCTATTATACCAAATACCCCTTTCTCCTTCTATTTCACCCACAACAAAAATCTTGTGAGGTATATTGGACTGAAAGAGTGAGTGCCTTAAAGTCACCCAGATGCCTTTCATGCTTAAGACAGGATTAAAACCCAGTCTCCTGCTTTCCAGCTTGGTGCCCGAATCACTAGTCCAAATTGGCATTATCCAGAACTTCTGGGTGGTTTCTTCTTAGATGCATTACCTAAATTCAGGGCTTCAGTATTCCATTCACAATAAAAATAAAAAGTGCTTACTGGTTTTATAGTGCTATTCACAAAACCACACATATATGAGTACAGGAATCTTCAGGGGTGGCCGTTGGTTTCAAAATGGGATTGAATGATCAATGTTCTGCCTCTTCTTACACTATAAAAAAAGGCTTTGATTTCCTGATCTCATCTACCATTTCATGTCAATGACTATTGCTGAAAATGCCCTTCCTGTTTATATTTACCACCTGGCAAATGAATACTCTTCAAAAAGTCTAACAAGCTCCCTCACCAAAGTGTCTTGAAGAATTTAGCAACAATGAAATAATGTTTTAAAAATAAAGAATAAAATAAATAATAAATATAAATAAACACTTCTCCTGGTGCAAAGAGGGAAGCCCAGGGATTAGTATTGGTATTTGTGCTTTTTAACATATTTATTTATATCATATTGTTATCCTACTTTTATTATTTTGTAAGTAACACACAGCTGCAACCATACCTAATGTCCTTCCTATTGCTCCCCC
>JAPKID020003837.1:0-12069 GCA_026931265.2 Tropidonophis doriae
GCGGGGAGCCAGGTACACTATCAGCAAGCCCAACTGCCTCCCATGACCCCACTTCACACATAGAGACTCACAGCCAGTTGTCTGCGGCACAGTGGTCTCCCTTGGGTTCAAACCTTCCTTTATAACAACCCCCACCACCCACCCCGACCCTGGGCTCGCGGCTGGTGAAATGCACGGTAACCCGGTAGGCACATCTCAACGAGGGGCACCTCCCCCTCTTGGCCCAACCAGATCTCCATGATACCCGCCAGGTCCGCCCCCCCCTCCAAAATCAGATCATGAATGACGGGGGCTTTATTAGCCACTGACCTGTTGTTGCACAACATCAGCCGAAGGCCCAGGCCCTGAGATCCAGATCCCCCTGGGGCGGAACCATAAAACTTAAAAGCTGTACTTGTAAATCTTGTATCTAGAGTGTTTTTTGTATATGTAAAGACCAACCTCTCCTCCTTCCAAGAAAGTACAGACCAATGATGGCTAACCTTTTTCTCTTTACATGCTAAAACCGTGAGTGTGCACGCCCACACCCATAATGCAATGTGCTCCATCCCTTGCGCATGTGCACATGACCCCTCGCATGACCCCTGCCTCTCCATGCATGAATGTGATCCCCTGTATCCCATTTTGGGCCTAGCAGGCCTCCCTGAAGCCTCCTGGGATCAAAAAGTGGCCGCAGGGGGACGCTGCACGCTCTCCTCTACACCCTCACGCATTCACACGTGACCCCTCTGCGCATGCGTGCTTGTCTCGTATGTGCAGCAGAGACCCAAAACTCAGCTGGCTGGTGGGAGGCATGTGCGCATGCACGGTGGAGCTGAGCTGTGTGACGGCTTGTGTGCCTACAGAGAGGGCACCGTGTGCCACAATTTTCACCATCACGGGTATAGATTCTTGAAAACTTCGTATTTCAAAAGTGTATTTATTAATTAAATGTATATGCTGCCCATCTCACTATCCAAATTGATTCTGGGCAACTTATAGCAACATAAATATAAAAGCATTAAAATTGAAAACTTTAAAGCAAAAATTAAAAACCAAAAATTCAGATATGTCAGAGGCAGGCTTTTGCCTCTGACTAAAACTAATCACTTCCAGCATAGCCCTCCCCATTTGGCAACCCAAGCCAACACCCACAGAGCCAGGTTTTAAAACTCTTCTGGAAGGCCTGGAGGGTGGAGATAGGCCTCCAGTTGCAAGATGTTACAGGGAGTCAGACATGGCAGAGGAGGCTTTTTGGACCCTGTTAACCAAAATTACTTGGCTGGGAGAGTCCATAGAAGGTCTTTTCTGTTAGAACAGGTGGGGCAGGCCAATCCCATTGGGCAAGATATTTCCTTAGATAACCTGGTTCTGTGCTATGAAGGGCTTTAATGGTGATGACCAACATCTTGAATTATGGAGATAGACGTGCTTTGTTTTTTAATATCCTGGAGGAGGATATTTTCCCTATTCTTCCTTTCACTAGATATTCTTCATTCATCTCACATTCTTTTGTAACAATTTCAAATTTTATTAATTGTCTATCTTTCTCCTTAAATTTTTCTTCCACTTTTATTCATTTCTCTAATTGTATTAAATTCAACCAATGTAATTTAATATTTGCTAAAATATTTTTTTGGTTGTGTTATATTCTTCATCTTTCTTTTTCAAAGGATTTTTTATTTTATTCTCTTACATACCATTTTTAAGTATACATTGATATGATTTTTATTCTTTTTTACATTTATCATTCTTATACATTTATTATTTCACTTAATAGGTTATAATATACTGTTTGGATTGCTTTATTTACTATCCTTTCCTCCTTTTGTAACACCACCTTGTTTTCCCTTTCTTTTCTCCCTCCCTCCTGTCTTTACTTCCTTCCTTCCTCCTCTCCTTCCCCTTCCTTCTTCCCTTCCCTTTCTCTTTTTCCTACTCTTCCTCTTCCCCTTCCTACCCTCTTTCCTTCTCTTTCTCTCCCTTCCGTCCTCCTCTCCTTACCTCTTTCTCTCCCCCCCCCCCAATATTCCTTTCATTCTCTCCTCCTTCTCCCTGTCTTTTTCTATTGTTGTTGGTGTATATTTCAAGACTGTTTATGTTTTCTTGGGATGGTATTTCTGCCAACCCAAATATAATTTAGTATCATTTATTTCTCCCTTACCTTCACTAGTCTACCCTAGTTATGTTCCTCCCCTTTATATCTTACTCTTGAATATATACTTTTATATTTAATATTTTCTTTTCTGTTTTCCCCTACTCTCCCCCATCCCCTTTCCATTTAATAGTGCATCATCTGGGTAATTGATCTTCTCCCTACTTTCTTTTCTAGCTTCCTATCTCTAACCAATCACGGAATCTTCCCCATGTCTTGAAGTACTCCAATTCCTCTTTATCCTTTATTTTCATTGTCAACCTATTCATCTCTGCACAATCTAATATCGTTTTTATTATCTCTTCATCTGTTGGTAGCTTATTTAATTTCCAATTTTGGGCAAATACAATTCTCGCTGCTGTAGTTACACATATAATCAAATAAGCATACTCTTTCTTGAATTTCTCTGGGATAATAACTAGTAGAAATAGCTCTGGTGTAAATTCTATTTCTTGTTGTAACATTTTCTTTAACCGCACTCCTATTTTAGTTCAATATTTCCTTGTTTCTGCACATATCCACCACATATGATAGTATGAAGCTATTGCTTGTTGACATTTCAAACATTTCGCTGACTTGTAAAGACATTTTTGCTAATTTTTCCAATGACAAGTGCCATCTGTAAAATATTTTGTATAAGTTTTCTTTGTAAGCTGTTGTCATGGTTAATTTATAATTCCTTTCCCCTAGTTATTGCCACTTTTCTAGTTCAATAGTGTCACTAAATTCTTTGCCCAAGTTAACATTATATCTTTAACCACTTCTTCTAGCATAGTACTTAATAGATAGCTATATCGTTTCTTGATTATTTTTTCTTCCATTCCCATAAGTATCTTATCCAACTCCCAACTTCCTAAGTTAAAACCATACTACCTTTTATTTTTTCATATCTTGATTGTATTTGCAATTGTGAAAACCAACCTATATCAATCCCTTGATTTTCTAATTCTTGTTTTTTTTAGTTCCCCCCTTTCTGTTAAGATATCTTTGTATCTAATAATATTTTTCATACTACCAGTATTTGGATGTGTCAGTGCTTCCATTGTTGAAAGCCACATTGATATTTCTAAATAATGTTTCCCTTTCACTCTTTCCCATATTGTTAATAAACCATTCCTTACATAATGCCTTTGAAAATAGCCATGTGCCCTACTTTTATCATATTACAAAAAAGCATGCCAATCCAGTTGCAAATCATGCCTCTCCAATGTCAATAATCTTGTATTTCTCAGTAAAATCCATTCTTTCATCCAAGCTAATCCTGCTGCTTGATAATACAATTTCCAGTTGGTAATCCAAATCCATCTTGAATCCCTGCATCTTGTAATATTTTTATATTAATTCTTGCTTTTTCCCTTGCCATATATATTTCCCCACTATTTTATTCACATTTTCAAAGATTTTTTTGTCTAGTTTTATTGGTATTGTTTGGAATAGGTATAACAATCTTGGTAATATATGTATCTTTACTACTGCTATTCTTCCCATCAGTGATAATTTTAGGTTTTTCCCTCTTTCCAAATCTATTTCTGTTTGTTTTCTTATAATAGTTATCCTCCTTTAGTGTTCCACATCCTGATGTCAATTGAATACCCAAATATTTCACTCGGTATATTATGAGACTGCTGGAAGTCACTGGTAATATCAAGTCGACTAGAAGATCCAATCTTTAATAATAACTTAATAACTCCCTGTGGGTATAGACTAATTTTTTGCCTAACTCTACTGTGACAACAGGAGCTCAAAGCCGCAGCGCCTAAGCGCGCTGACATCTTTTTATTTAAATTGTAATCAAATTTTATAATCCTAAAAATAGATTAGTAGATTAATTTTAATCCTGGAGTCCCCCACACTGTCCCAAGAATCAGCCTCCAATAAACCAACTGCTGTTTTTGGACCCCATCTTCACGTTCTTGCTTCTTTAATCCATTCGCTTTATAATGCCCATGTGAAGTGAAAAAAGGAAAAAAGATAGGAAACAAGGAGGAAAAAAAAAGAATATTGGTGAAAAGGCACTCCCCCCCCCCCAAAAAAATGGGGAAAGAAAAAAAAACCCACGGGTTAAATTAATTTAATTTAATATTTATCCAATTGATTATATTTATATTTATTTTATCTTTTATTATCCCTGTGCACCGCCCTGAGTCCCAAACGGGAGAGAGAGCGGTATACAAATTAAATTAATAAATAATAAATAAATAAATAAAATTAATTCCACAAGGATAATCCACACTTCATTACAAGAGATTAAAGAAAGGAGTTTTTTTTTTTAAAGGAAAAAGATAAAAATTGGGTAGATAAAAAATGACCCAAAGTAGCCAAATGAAGAGAAAGGGGAAAGAAGGAACCTTTAGTATGCGTTGTCTGGGTTATCCAATTTTCTTCCCCCTGTAGAGAAAAAAAAGGAGAAAAACACACTATTAGGAAGACATTCTCAGCAGCCCATTATAATGTAGCAAGGGAGGGCAAGGCAGTGTTTACACAGCTGGTCTTATTTCTTTCTTCTAGAGGACTTTCATCAATTCATTGGTGTCAACAATGGTTCAAGGTCAACCCTTCTTTCCCCCGGCACCATTTATTACTAGATAGCAATGCAGACAATTAATTCAACATATTTTCTTTTAAATTACTGGCTTCAAAAGCAAATCTGAGAGATTCACAAAAGTTACCAAGAAAATCAAAGGCAGAGAGTGAAAGTCAAACACCAAGAGATTCCAATCTGCTTTTTAACATCCTTAAGCATTTATCAAGATCTATCATTTTCTTTCTTCTAGCTAACAGCTCCACCCGTTTGCTGCTGGCCCAAGGGTTAAAATTAACCCCATCCCTGATATAGCAGAAATTTGATGGTTTTTCAGAGAGCCCTCCTGAGGACACATTCTGTTGCTGAGATTTAGGCCTTTATCTTGTTTTTCTAGTCTTCCTATTTATATATCTGATTTTCTTTTGGTTTACTAATCCATTCTTTCAATTCAATTTTAGGGATTTTCTCCATTTCCAACACCGGCATTTCCTGAGCCGGTTTTTCCATTTATTCCATAATTCCATCACGTTTTTTAAAAAGGGATTTTGTATCCTCCTAACAATTGTTTTAATATCCTTTTTAAACCAATATATTTCTATAGGACAGCGATGGCTAATTTTTTTCTAAAGATGACTATAGGATCACCTATTTCCATTAACTCTTTCAACTCTATATCCCTACGTATTAAATCTCTAGTTACTACTATAATATCTGGGACCACCTTTAATTGATTAGCTACATAATAATTTCTAATATTTTGAATATTAAAAACCTTTTTTAATGGTTCATACTATAATAAGGGGGTGTTAGTGGTCAGTTCTACAGAGAGCCATATTATCAGGACAGTCTTAGGGAGGGGTAGGTATGGCATGAGCTGGGGACCATTTCAATCAATGGGAGCGCACGACTGCTGTTTACAGGTGGTTGCGCGCTCCGGTCCCCAGAGCATTTCTCACATCCCAGGAGGTTTAGGTATACAGGGCCCAGGCCTTAGACTGATGTTATGCAATGCCACGTCCATTACCAACAAGGCCCCCCCTTATCCATGACTTGGTCCTGGAGGAGGACCCGGACCTGGCGGGTATCACGGAGACCTGGTTGGGCCACGAGGGGAAAGTCCCCCTCGTTGAAATGTGCCCACTAGGCTACTGAGCGTTTCATCAGCCTAGAGCTCGGGGTCAGGGTGGGGGGGTGGCAGTTATTTTGAAGGAGAGCCTAGAACCGAGGGAGACTGCTGTTCTGCAGACAGCGGCTATGAATCCCTGTTTGTGAAGTGGGGTCCGGGGAGGCAGTTGGGTTTGCTGATTGTGTACTTGGCTCCCCGCTATACTTCAACAGCCCTGCCCGAGCTCCTAGATGTAATAGCGGAGGTGGCAGTTGATACCGCCAGACTTTTAGTCATGGGGGATTTCAATCTGCCATCAGCAGGCGAAACGTAGGAGGTGGCTCGGGAGTTCATGGATTCCATGGACCTGACCCAAGTAGTTCACGGTCCCACTCACACCGGGGGTCTGCTGGATCTAATTTTTGTCTCCGGCCAGTGGACTAGTGATCTGGGAATAGGGAATTTAGTCGGTACACCCCTGTCATGGACAGATCACTTTCTCCTTCAGCTGGACCTTCCAACCACTCCACCGCGGGGAGGCAGAACCGGAGACTCCTAGATGGTTCCGCCCCAGGCGCCTGATGGACCCGGAGAGGTTCCTGACGGAGCTTGCCTGTGCCCCTGACCCGCGACTCAACTGAGGACCTAGTAGCCGCATGGAATAGTGCGGCGGCTGGGGCCCTGGACCGGGTCGGCCCTTGCGGCCTCTCACACGGTGCCGATCCACCCTGGCTCCTTGGTTTTCCAAGGAGCTGAGGGTGATGAAGCGCCGTAAGAGACGCCTAGAGAGCATCTGGAGATCCACTCGCTCCGAATCTGACCGAACATGTGTTAGGTCCCATTTGAGGACCTACACTGTGGCGATGAGAGCGGCACAATGTAATTATCTGGCCGCCCTTATCGCTTCCGCAGATAACTGCCCTGTCGCCCTGTTTAGGGTGACCCGCTCCTTCCTTCAACAGAGGCAACGGGAAGCTCCTTTACAGGGTCATGCAAAGGAATTTGGACAGTATCTGCAGGATAAAATCGCTGAGATCCAGGACGAGTTGGCCTCCAGTGAAATTAGTCTGGGTGGGCGGACGGGGTAGGTCTTGAGACCGTTTTATGGGAAGAGTTCAACCTTGTGACTCCAGATGACATGGACAGGTTTCTGGGGTGCATGAATGCCACCACAAGTTTATTGGACCTGTGTCCCACCTGGCTTGTACTGGCCTCCCAGGAGGTTACACAAGGCTGGCTTCAGGAAATAGTGAACGCTTCCTTGAGTGAGGGGTTCTTGCCGGCTGCCTTGAAAGAGGCGGTGGTGAGACCCCTCCTCAAGAAGCCTTCCCTGGACCCAGTGGTGTTGATTAATTATTGTCCGGTCTCCAACCTTCCCTTCCTTGCGAAGGTTGTTGAGAGAGTGGTGGCATATCAGTTTCCCTGGCACCTGGAGGAAACTGTCTATCTAGACCCGTGCCAGTCCGGCTTCCGACCTGGACACAGCACGGAGACGGCATTGGTCGCGTTAGTTGATGATCTCTGGCGGGCTCGGGATAGGGGTCATTCCTCTATCCTAGTCCTATTAGGCCTCTCAGCAGCTTTCGATATCATCGACCATGGTATCCTGTTGCATTGACTGGAGGGGTTAGGAGTGGGAGGCACCGTTTTGCGGTGGTTCTCCTGTCTCTCCAGCAGGTTGCAACTTGTGTTGGCAGGGGGGCAGAGATTCACACTGAGGCCCTTCATTTGTGGGGTGCCTCAGGGGTCGGTTCTCTCGCCTCTCCTGTTCAACACATATATGAAGCTGCTGGGCGAGATCATCCATGGTTTTGGGATAGACTACCATCAGTATGCTGATGACACTCAGCTGTACATCTCTACCCCTAACCATCCCAATGATGCCGTTGATGTGATGTCCCAGTGTTTGGAGGCCATGCGGGTCTGGATGGGGAGGAACAAGCTCCGACTCAACCCGTCCAAGACTGAGTGGCTGTGGTTTCCGGCGTCCCGATATAGCCAGCTGGTCCCATCACTGGCTATCGGGGGCGAGTCATTAGCCCCTGAGGAAAGGGCTCGTAACTTGGGTGTCCTCCTGGACTCGCGGCTGTCCTTGGATGACCATGTGATGGCTGTGGCCAGGAGGGCTTTTATCAGGTTTGCTTGATACACCAGTTGCGCCCCTTTCTAGATCGGGACTCCCTTCGCACAGTCACTCAAGCCCTCGTGACATCCTGCCTAGACTACTGCAATGCTTTTTACATGGGGCTCCCCTTGGGGTGCACCCTGAGGCTCCAGCTAGCCCAGAATGCAGCCGCACGGGGGATTCTGGGAGTTTCTCGATACTCCCATATAACACCTCTCCTGCGCGAGCTGCACTGGCTGCCTGTGGCCTTCCGGATGCGCTTCAAGATACTGACAACCATCTTTAAAGCACTCCATGGCACGGGACCTGGGTATTCGCAAGACCACCTCCTACCACATACCTCCCTCCGTCCTGTCCGCTCGCACAGGGAGGGCCTCCTTAGGGTGCTGTCTGCCAGCCAATGCCGGCTGGCGGCCCCCAGGGGAAGGGCCTTCTCTGTGGCGGGGCCAGCTCTATGGAACGACCTACCCACCAATATTCGTACCATCACAGACCTGCGCCTCTTCCACCGGGAACTTAAAACTTACTTTTTTCATCTGGCTGGCCTGATTTAGATGTTAATAACAAATCGTAGGGATTTTAGATGGGTTTTAAAGATGTTTTTAGCACGGGTTTAAATTTAATATATTTTTATTTTATTTTTGTATTGTTTTTAATATTTACCTGTGCACCGCCCTGAGTCCCTTTGGGGAGATAGGGCAGTATACAAATCCAATAAATAAATAAATAAATAAATAAATAAATAAATAAATAAATAAATAAATCAATCAATCAATCAATCAATCAATAAAATAGATGTCCTTCAATAGATGCTGAGCACCTACCTCTCTATGATGCCCTGACTTGGATCCCTGCACCTAGTGGTTTCTTCCAACTCAAGATTCTATGAAAACCCTAAAATGTATTTTCAAAATGTGCAGCCATTGTTGAAAGGATTACTGCAATTTGCCAACAGAGCATGGAGGAGCTCCACCTTGATATAAGCCATTGTGATGACTCCCAGTGGTGGGTTTGTATGGGTTTTACTACTGATTTGCTCGTGCATGCACTCTCTCTCTCTCTCGCACGATGCTCCTGGGCATGCAGAAGAAGCGGCTGGGTGGGTGGCGTAGCCTACTGCTGCTGCCACTACCAATTCAGCCAAACCGGGCCAAACCAGGAACAACCCATCTCTGATGACTCCCTTGGATGTTTCCCCAGATACCTCTCTAAATGTCACCTCGGGGGAGGATGAACCAGTTCCAGGAATGTCTGGAGAGGAGTTGGCCAATGGCTCCAGGCAGCCCTCTGAGGGGGGTTTGGCTGAAGCATAACTACAGCAGGAGAGTCCTGAAACATCAGGTGGAGAAAGCATGCAGCTTGAACCAGTCAGTGATGAGGAAGAACAACTCCTTTCTGCATCTAATCCAAGGACACATAGAGCAGAGAAAAGACAGGAGCTGTCAAGGTCATCCAGATTACTTGTGAGGAGAAAGGCTTGTCCATCTGGATGGGTTGCACCAGAATCTGGCTTTTTAGTACAGGAGACAGATGGAAGCAATGCTGGGAACAACGTGTTCATTTCTAAGCTGTGTGTTTTCTGGTCATTGTGATTCCTGCCTTGCTTTGGATTGACCCAGTGCCTTGACTTGGATTGTGCCTTGTGAACGCTGGACATTTCTTGCCTCATGAATCCTCTTATTTATTTTATTTATTTTTATTTTATTTATTTTATCGAATTTATAACCCGCACGTTCTCCTAAAAAAGTACCCAGGGCGACCCACAGGAAATTTTAAAAACAATACAAAATACAAATGTACCATTATTAAAACCTATTAAACTTATACCCTGTGCTAAAACATCTTTAAAATCCCTCTAATTAAAATTTACAACTAATAAAAGTCAGTATCAGGTGGTTATGCTAGGCCGGCTTGTTGAAATAAATGCGTTTTGAGATGCTGGCGTTAAAGGCGGGGGTCCGAGATGGTGCGTAATCTGGGGGGCAGGTCGTTTCAGAGGGTGGGGCCCGCCACAGAGAAGGCCCTTCCCCTGGGTGTCGCCAACTGGCATTGCCCAGCCGACGGCACCCGGAGAAGGCCCTCCCTGTGTGAGCGGATCGGTCGAAGGGATGTATTAAAACTGAGAAAAAGACAGAAGTCATTTGTGATTCAACTGGCATTGCTAGATAACTGTGGTATCTAAACATAGTATATGACAAGGCAAATACTGTACATGTTGTGGCCAAATAAACATGTTGAGCCTGAATGAATGAATAATCAATGTGCTCTTTACAGTATTTGATCTTTTCTTAGTTTTGTTCATTTTTTATCTGTATGGGTTTAAAGTAAACTAAATATTGATATCAACATAACAGTGTATAAAATTTTAAAGTATTTATAAACAAAATATTTATATTTCAGAGACTTTTGGACACATGCCAGAAACTCTTCCACTTTTGTTACTAGAGTGAAACGTGATGGGGTAAAATTGATAGAGGTGTGTGTGGGATATACCTAGTTAGATCTTATTGCTGGACTTCTGTATGCATAGAATTAGCCTTTGGAACTAAGTGGGTATTCTTTCTGACAGAAGTTACAAAAATACTTTATTCTGTGATAATAATATATACAACCTGTGTTCATATTCTGTGTTTTATGACTTAATGCGTATAGTGCATTCTTCTCAACTGGAATCATAAATGAGTTCAGGTAGTCTTTGACTTAAAACACTTCGTTTAGTGAACATTTGAAGTTACAACAGCACTGAAAAAATAAACTTAGGACCGGTTCTCATACTTACAATCATTGCAGCATCCTCGTAGTCATGATCACATGATCAAAATTCAGGTCTTGTCAACTGTTAGCTATTTATGACAGTTACACTGTCCTGGGATCATGTGATCACTATTTGCAACCTTCTCAGACAGCTTCTTACAAGCAAAGACAATGAAGGAAGCCATATCCCCTTATTGACCTACACAATTCAATTAACAACTGTGGTGATTCACTTAATAACCATTACAAAAAGGCTGTAAAATGGGTGATGACTCAGTTAACAACTGCCTTGCTTAGCAACAGAAATGCAGGGGTCAATTGTGATTTTAAGTCAAAGTCTACTTGTATTTCTAACAGTAACAGCATCTACCATCTGTGAAATCTTATTGAGAAATTCAAGGAAATATATACAATATCTTTTATTGTATCACCCATCCTTATGTACATCTTTTCACAAATGTCAGCTTCAAAAACGAGCCTTTCCTTAGAACTTACTTCTAGGTTCTACTGAAGTTCTCAGTAAAGACTATTTCATGCTTTTCATGAAATTTTTACTTTCAGAATAATGCTGAAGGAAATGCCTTAAAAATTAAGAAGATGCTAGTACTATACATGCTTTATAATTACTTACAATGGAAGACATCACATCAGGACAATGAGAGACAGAATCCTCCATAGCTCAGTTTTGACTAGCATTTGCAGCTGTTCTTTGTATATTCTCCCAATATGGGACAACTAAGAAATCAGGAAAGTTTTACATGTGTCCTTTCATAGGACCTCCTCAACATAATAAAAAACATACTCAGCCCAACTCATATCAAAGCATTGTTGTTTGGGGAAAATAGATAGATGAAGGTGTATTAGGTGTGTTTGCCACTTTGAGCTATATATTAAAAGGTAGGATAAAATATAATAAGGTAAAGGTATGGTAGAGGTTCCCCTCGCACATGTCGTTCCCGATTCTAGGGGGTAGTGCTCATCTCCGTTTTAAAGCTGAAGAGCCAGTGCTTCCCAAAGACGTTTCCGTGGTCATGTGGCCGACATAACTAAACTCCAAAGGCACACGAAATACTGTTACCTTCCCATGCTTTCAAACTGGTAGGATGGCAGAAATTGGGACAAGTAACGAGAGCTCACTCCTATGCAGCACTAGGGATTCGAACCACTGAACTGCCGACCTTTCTGATCGATAAGCTCAGTGTCTTAACCACTGCATCCCTCTAATATATGAAGCTGATGACATCACGGGTAACCGGGTAGCTCTAAGCATAGGGAAGATAAGCCTGACTTGCCATCTTCGGGCTTTGGTTTGCGATTGCGATTGTGAAGGCGTGGCCCTTCTTTAAATACTGGTGGGGGGGGTGGAGTGTTTACTGTTGTTGTGAGTGGGTTGATTGGTTGTGCAGCTGTATCATGATTGGTAAATC
>JAPKID020003838.1:0-12069 GCA_026931265.2 Tropidonophis doriae
ATTTTCCTGAGTTATTGTTTTGAAAATTTGGCACTACTTTACAGCACAGGTGCAAAAATAGTTTATTGACCTGGATGAAATGGTAAACTGTACTCTGACTCAAACCAAATTTGAGAGAATGGGTTGAGAAAGGAACTCATAAAAAGTAAGAATAAGGAAAATACAAGGACTGAATGCAGACACCAAAGAACAGTTGAATTTTCTTTAGTTTGGCCAAGCATCTGACCCAGTTTCCAATATGATTATGTAGAAAGTTCCATAATCTTGATTAATGTGACCTTTGTTAATTTCATTTCTATCCCATTCCTTGGCTAAAACTTTCTAAATTGTTTACTAAATGAAGCTTTGCAAAAGCTTTGCAAAAAGTTGCAAAATACAACATTTCAAAAAAATATAGCATCCCCTTAAAATGTAAGATTTGAAAACTTTAGCCACATGCATACTGACAGGTAGAAGGAAATAACCTTGTTTGGAATTATGAAGAAGAGATATCAAAGATCATCATTATATAAGAAAAGGTGTTGCTATAAGCATTAATCACAAACATATTGTGAGTGACAGCTCAAGAAGCAATGGGGCTATGGTATATATTTCAAAGTTGTGCTACTACCTCTTGAGGTCATTCCTGGAAAAAGGGGGTGGCAAAGAAAATGTGGACTACTGCATGCATGAATTATATAAAAAGTTATATAAGCTTATTTAAGAAGGTATAGTAGCTCCTGTCTTGAGTAGGAGGTTGGACTAGAAGACCTCTAAGATCCCTTCCAACCCTATGATTCAATTTTTCTTAGAAGATTAGTTTTTGTATCAGTAGGTAGCATATAAAATTTTCTCTCTTTCAATTTAAGCTTACCATCTAGAAAAGAACCAGGATCTCACTACTCCTAGTCAATAAATGACCTCACTGGCTCTGTCTAATCTTTTTGAAGATTCTGACTTTGGGGATGGACTAGATAAAAAATGAGTGTGTTGAGCCTTGTAGATGATCATGCCTACTTCCTCCCTTATCTTGCTCTTGAAATGTGAAAAGTTATGACAGGCATAATCAATAGCATGGCCAGGAGTTGCTCTAAGAATTAAAAATTGGAGCTGGAAAGCTTAAGTTGTCTGGCCTTGCCATAAAATAATTAAAAAGAACATTACTCCTCTTTGCTTCCTACTTTGAACATACACTTAGGATGCATATTTTTTCACTCCAATGTTTCAAGCAATATTGGTTTTAATAGAAAATAGTGTATAAACCAGGGGTGGGTTCCTGCCAGTTCTACCATCTTCTAAAGAAGAGGTTCCACAAATCTACAGTGCCATTTAGAACCGGTTCCAGCGCTCTCCCCTCACCCATCCGTACATCATCAAGATGAAGAGCGAGAGGAGAAATTCTGGGAGTTGAAGTCCACAAGTCTTAAAGCTTTCAAGTTTGAACACCCCTGGGGGTTTTTTCTGGAGGGTTAGGGGTGCAAGGGTCTTGTAACCTGACAGCTTTAAGACTTGTGTGCTTCAAATGCCAGAGTTTCTGAGCCAACATTTTGGTTGGTAAGCAAGAGCGAGTGAGTTTCACCACATTTTACAAGTTGGCCATGCCCATCCAGTCACATGACCCACAAGCCACTCCCACTCAGCCACATGGCCAGCAAGCCACTTCCACAAAGCAGGCCACACCTACAGAAGAGGTTCTAAAAAAAATTGAAACTCACCACTGGTATAAACCTTAGTTCGATTTGAGAAAAATTCTATAAAGATTAAGCAGCACCTCTTCAAAATCATTAAATTATCACTCCCATCTTTGTTCACCACATTGGCTGGGCTAAATGGGAACTTTAATCTAAAGACATCTGTATGACCACAGATCTGCCCAGTTCTGTTGTATTAAGTCACCCATCTGTTGGTATCGGCATTTTTCAGAGAAAAGCTCCTGTATCTTTGCCCAAAACAAATAGCACTTCCATAATCGCCAGTGCTGACAAAAATCTTTTCAGAGAATAATGTATGTGAGGATGGAAATGCAGCAACAAAATATTCAAGAATCTCAGAGGATCTTAAATATTATGCTTCACTTATTCTGTGACATCAAGGAGAGCTTTTGATACTTCAGCTTTGTTAAATGATAAAATATTGATAGATATTACTAAGATCTTACAGAAATAAAAATATGCATTCTGGTGTTATGCACAGTCCTGCATTTGCACTCTCTGTGGAAGTGTAATACGACACAGTACACATCTTTATTTCTGAGGATCAGAGAAAATGTGTTCTGTCTCTGGAATGACCTGCATGAACGACACCATTAAGAAATGATGATATACTTCCATTAGCACATGGAGTTCTGGAGAAGTCTGCTTACATTTCTCAAAGGGGAAAAAAAATCTCTCACTATGAATGTGTATATATGCATGTGTCTATCTATCTAGTTATCTATCTACTCCACAGTACTCATAGAAAATATTCTGGAGAATGGAGCACTTAGCATTACTTTTTGTCTTAGCAACAAATCATTAAAAACCAAGTTGGATTTAGGCTGGGAAATTTACATTAATAAATTATGGTTCCTTTATTTCTGAGCTTATATTTATTCTTAATGGAGGCATAAATTCACCCCATGAAAAGAATAACAATTGAAACAACAATTGAATTTATTGGAGTAAGGATGCTAATGCTGTCAATCTAGCTGCCAGTTGCCACTGGCAAAAATCTTGCAGCAATTATCCCAAAGGTGCTTTAAAAAAAGCTGCTGGACTTTCTGGGTCCCCCCCCCCCTTTCTTTAGTCCCAGGATGGTTCTACACTTGGTTACACTCTGATTCAGAAGACTCTGAGAATACAGATAAACTCCCAAGTGGTGTCCATGATCCTCAGAGTGCTAACAATCAGATGACTGCAAAGAATATAAATCCTTCCATTCTACCACAAGTCAGTTAGAATTGAAGAAGCTTCTTGGATGAAAAGCAAACGGTTAAGAGACTAAATATAGTTCAGTTACCTTTTGGAAAAAGTGTTCTTAGGCTTCCCAAGAGCATGAAGCAAACTTCTGGTCCTGACAAAAACACCTTTTATTAATTTACTGTGAATTCTGCTCAGCCACAGTCTTTCAGGGGAGGATTTACTGTCACAGACCTTATCTGTCTTGGAGACTTGAGACGTCGATATCTGTAAAACTTGGCAAGGAGTCTGAGAGAGCCACAAACCAATTAAATTAACAAATTGTTTCTTGCACACTCCACTCCCCTTTCACTCTTCTTTTATTTCCTCTGGAAGGGCTATTCATTGTCAACCTGCGGCCTAACTCCCAAGTTAACTCCTGTTCTTTAGCTGTTCCCTTCATCTGGCAACTCTGGACATGCGCACACTGGGAAGAGGCTCCAGCTGTTTGTCTGCCTCGCTGATGTCTGACTTTGAAGGCAGCTGATAACTGGCATATGGCTCTGGTCCCTGCTCTGCTTCTGATACAGAGCCCTTATCCGAGCCTCCCCCAGACTCCAGGACTGGCCAATGTTCTTCCCCAACCTCCTCACTATCTGAATCTGCCATCAGAAAGCACCTTTAGGATACTTGTTGCAAATGTTTGTTTGAAAAAAAGTTCACATTCCAGTCAGCATTCAGATTTCTAAATTTCAACTTCCATCACAAGTTTTGTCCAAACTCTTTACGATATAATAGTGTATTTTTTATTTTTGGAGTATATCTGGATCAACATTTTGTCATCATTTTTGTGAACTGTATTCTTGATTATTTGTTGTCTAGTACTTTCACTCTCTCCATTGTTCTTGCATGGTTTAATAATTTTTTAAAAAAATATAGACATTTTACTGATTGTGCTTTTTATTTTTTGCCCTAATCATAAATTAAAGATACTTGAATTGAGCTTAAGTCCTGCTGACATCCTGGACATGTTTATGCGGAGCGATAATACGGAAGACACCTACCACTGGACCTTTTTGCGACTTTTAAAAATTTCTTAATCTAAGCAGGCTTCTATCCATGCATTTACTTGGTTTGACCCCACTTAATTCTGAAGCCCAGACAATATTAGGCAGTGCTGCCATCTGCTGAGATCAAATTTCTGATTTTGTTCCATTTTGAAAAGTAAAGTCTTAGTTTTAAAGTCTGTTATGAGCTCAAAGATATCATTGATTCATTCTGACTTAAGGGATCTATGTCCCATGTTTCAAGGGATTATGAGAACGACATTCAAATGCTGATATCATAATAAAATCCAGATCTTACAGAGAACATTGAAATATGACTATATAAAAGAACAGTTTAAAAGCTAACCCCAGAGAGAAAAAGAGACAGACTAGAAATCACAAGGCATTAAAACAAATAAAACAAGGGAGATTTTGCCCCCTCGTGTTGATTTGCTGCCAGAGGAACCCTAGAAAGAAACAATCATTGAGTAAATTCACAGTATGCAAATGGAGTAATTAATAAGGTTAAGCAAAGTTTAGATTTTTCTTCCTGCCGGGTTATGTTTCCAATTTTATTTATTTTATTTATTTACTTATCAAATTCCTATGACACCCATTCACCTGAGTGAATCTGGACAGTTTACAAATACTCGGAAGTTCATGGCTTCCATGATGGCTATGGACCTAACTCAGTTAATTCAAGACCCCACTCATAATGGGACATACATGCTCGACCTGATTTTTGTCTCTGGATAGTGGATGAATGATCTAGATTTAGGGGATATTTCTATCCAATCCTTGTCATGGTCTGATCATTTCCTCCTCAGGCTGGATTTTCATACTGCTACCCCCTGCCATGGGGAGGCGGAACTGATTAGATGGTTATACCACAGGCGCCTGATGGACCCTGAAAGGTTCCTGATGGGGCTTGGGACTTTTCCTGAATCTCTTGCTCACAGCTTGAACGACGTCCTAGTGGAAGCTTGGGATAGGGTGGCCACTGGGGCCTTGGACCGTTTTGTGCCTTTGCGGCCTCTGACTTGGTGCCGATCCTGGGTAGCTCCTTGGTTTCCTGAGGAGCTCTGGGAAGTGCCGGAAAAGACATCTAGAGAATGGTTGGAGGGCCAGCTGGTCTGAATCCAATCGAACACTAGTAAGAAGTCATATTAAGTCTTACTTAGTGGCGATAAAAGTGGCAAAATGGGATCATTGTCTTGCTCTTATTGCATCTGCAGATAACTGCCCAGCCACCCTGTTTAGGGTGACCCGTTCCTTACTTAATCAAGGAACTGGGAAAGACCCCTTGCAGGGCAGGTCTGAGGAATTTGCCCAATATCTGCAGGACAAAATTGCTCTGATTTGGACTGATTTGGATTCTGACTGGGTAGATTTGGTCAAGTCGATGGAGATTAATCTTGTGGAGACTATCTGGGATGAGTTTGATCCTGTGACTCCCGAGGGCATGGCAGGATTATGGGGAGACTTAGTGCTGCCACTTGTGTGCTGGACCCATGTCCCTCCTAGTTAGTTTTGGCTTCCTGGGAGGTGACACGAGGCTGGCTCCAGGTGCTTCATTGAAGGAGGAGTTCTTTCCCACCGCCTTGAAGGAGGTGGTGGTGAGGCCCCTCCTTAAGAAGTCTTCCCTGGACCCAGCTTCTTTAGTCAACTATTGCCGGTCTCCAACCTTCACTTTGTAGTGAAGGTTGTTGAGAGTGTGGTGGCATGTCAGCTTCCCCAGTACTTGGATGAAGCCACCTATCTGGATCCATTTCAGTTAGGTTTCAGGCCATGGTACAGCACGGAGATGGCATTGGTCACGTTGGTTGATGATCTCTGGCGGGCCTGGGACAGGGGTTGCTCCTCTGTCCTGGTCCTATTAGATCTCTTGACAGCTTTCGATACCATCAACCATGGTATCCTACTGCAAAGACTCAGGGGGTTAGGAGTGGGGGGCACTGTTTTGTGGTGGTTCTCCTCCTACCTCTCGGATTGATTGCAGTTCATGTTGACTGGAGAGCAGAGATCGACCGCGAGGTGCCTCACTTGTGGGGTGCCCCAAGGGTCAGTTCTCTCATCCCTCCTGTTCAACATATACATGAAACCACTGGACGAATTCATCCATGGTTTGGTGGTATGGTATCATCAATACACTGATGATACCCAACTTTTCATCTCTACCCCAAACCACCACAATGATGCACTTGACGTGATGTTCTTGTGCCTGGAGGCTGTGTGGATCTGGATAGGGACAAACAGGCTCAGGTTCAATCCCCCCAAGACTGAGTGCCTGTGGTTCCCATCATCCCGATTTGTGCATCACGTACCATCTTTGATGATAGGAGGTGAAACTTTAGTCCCCTCAGAGAGGGCCCACAATCTGGGAGTCCTCCTGGATATGCAGCTTAGTTTAGAAGAACACCTTATGGCTGTGAGCAGGGGGGGGGGGCTTTTACCAGGTTCGTCTGGTATGCCAGCTGCACCCCTTTCTGGATTAGGATGCCCTATGCACAGCCACTCACGCCCTCGTCCTTCCTTTCCTGGACTACTGTAATGCTCTCTACATGGGGCTGCCCTTGAAGAGCCCGGAGGCTCCAGCTGGTCCAGAATGCGGCCACGCAGGTTGTCATGGGGGTACCTAGTGCTCCAATGTTACACCCCTTTTAGGTGGCCTGCAATGGCTGCCGGTTGTTTTCTGGGTGCTAATTATAAGGTGTTAATTATGATCTTTAAAGTGCTTCATGGCTTAGGCCCAGGGCACTTGCGAGACCACCTACTGCCACAGGTAGCCTCCCACCGTCCAGTACAATCGCACAGAGTCAGTCTCCTCAGAGTGCTGTCAGCCAGACAGTGTCGGCTGGCAACTGCCAGAGGGAGAGCCTTCTCTGTGGGAACACCTTCCCTTTGGAATGAGCTGCCCCAAGAGCTTCGCATAATTCCCGACCTCCCTTCCTTCCGGCATGCCCTAAAAAGTTGGCTTTTTCAGCAAGACGGCCTGGCCTGAATAAAATAAATTATTAAGGCGTAATTGTTAATTTTAATGTAAATTTAAATTTAATTGTTAATTGGGTTATTGGATTTTTTATTTAATCTTTTTTAAATTTTTGTAATGTGTGTTTTTTGTGTTGTACGCTGCCCTGAGTCTTTAGAGAAGGGCAACATATAAGTCCAATAAAACCTGAAACTTTAAAATAATTATTTACTAGGTTAATCATTGTATCCAATTTAGTCTCCAAAACAGCTGTGCAGATGCTTTAAGTTATTGAAAAGGGGTACTGTAAGAAAATAGACAGGTAGTACATTTGGAACAGCCTACAACATAGCATAGTAGAGATAAGAAACTGCTTAGTGATTTTTTTCCCCTAATACATACTGTATGTTTACCTTACTATGACTTTATCCATATCTAAGTACGAAGTTTCTTGGTGTCTATTGTGTAACCAATAATGTGTTTGCAATTTGAGTCTTTTTGTTTATGTCAAGTAGATATAGGCTCTGTCTGACAATAGGAGGGGGTCTTTCTCCTTGGGAGCATTGCTATTGTCTTCTTTGTGTGAAAGACCAGGCTCCACACATCCTTAAAAATAAATTATTTTGGAGACTGACTGTTGGGTTCGTGGTCTTGAGAAGACAAATGAACCGAACTCCCACAATAGGAGTTAGAATTAAGTTTTCTTTCCCACAGTACGGTGTTTGCACTTCTAGACACTCTGAAGCCCCTTTTCAAAATCACACATGTGATATTGTGCAACAATACTACATAGTGCTTCATAACGTTGCTCTGGTTACAAGATTTATTTCTGTCTAGCATTTAAAACCCAATGCATTGACTCCTCACAGGGTTAAGCATTCATATTAGCATATTCTTCGATATTTTAAGAATTCTTACACTGTTTTTTAGTCTCTCCAATCCACAGAAATGTTGGAAAGAAATTATGTAATCGCTCAGGGCATGACCTGTCCATCTGCAGATTAACTCTTTGAAAATATTTCAAACAGGATCAAAATGAAGTACAAAAATGGGCCCAATCCAATCAGGATTTGCTGAGGAAAAAAAATATCTGGAAAATTTCCCCAAAGCATTTCTGTAAGGCAGATACTTAGGCAACCCATCTATTCTAAGCCTCCCTCAGAACAAAGTATCTTATTAAGCCATCCCAGAAGCAATATTTCATTTCCCCAAAGTCCCATGAAGACAAGTTACTTCTTCTGAGCCAGAATTAAGCGTTATTAATGGAAAACTCTATTGTCGGCTCTACAGAATAATCCGTAAAGTAACTGGATCCTTTTTTAAAGTAAAAGTTTGTTGGGGATAACTTTGGGTGGAAAAGTCTAAATCATAGGATTGGAATGTATAAACTCCAGAAAAAATATATTCAAAAGAAGAGCCATCTGAATAGGGAAGGAAAATGGTAGATGTAGTGAGGGTGATAGAAAAATAGGTATGGATATTCTTAATGGGTTTATATAATTACCCCAAGCAAACAGGTAATTAGCTATTTTGGGTCATATGGCCACAGCCTGAGGGAATGCGAATCTAGCCATTCAGAATTCCTCGGTGTTGTGTTTCCATTTTACTATTTATCATTCTCATTTCTCTCCTGCTTTAACTCATGTGAGTCTGGGGTTGACAAGACAGCTACCATATTAGTTTATCACTGTCATTTTCAAATGGAAGCCAGGAGACCCTTCTGCAAAGTAATTTCTTCTTCCAAGATCTTCAGTTTCACTTTTTCAGATATGTGGCAGGCTCAGGGCTGCATGGAATCTAACATTCAAAGGAGAATGAATGTTCCAAGATTTTAAAATCATTATTAGTACATCTGAACCCCGCAATCGTCCTTTATTCTCGTGGAACTGTTTTTAAGTGAGATTCTGGACCAAATCTGCCTTTGCACATGCTAAGGAATAAAACAATGCTGATTACTGGAATCATGTAACATACATGCAGTTCCTTTGTTTGCTAATATATTTGGCAATCATTTAAATTTGTGTGTGTGTGTGTGTAGTATAATGTATTACGACTGAATATTATATATATATAATTATATTTGAGTATGCTATATATAAAATATACTTTGGATTATGTGGGTTCATTTCTTTGTCATTCCTATCCAATTGTTGTCACCTTTGCCATCTTTTATAATTTCATTTTTCCCATTGTATTTTTTTTAAAAAAATGTTTTTACTTGTGAGTTGCCCAGGATCATTGGGAATCAGGTGACATTCAAATTTAATGAATTATAACTTATGTAATTTATAATTATATCCAATCATTTATATTTGCATATTATGTTTATAATATATTATTATAAAATGTATAGTGGGCGTAAAGCCAGCTGTCTAACCTTGGCTTAGTCACTTTATCTCAGCCCTACTCAACTCTTATTGTCTAAGTATCTGATTTTTAAAAAAATAATACTGCATTAAAGCACATAAAGTAAAAATATAAAAAGATGAAGTGGTAGACTACATTCAAAAGTTATTTATTTTTCCTTGCTATTTGATTAGTAGCAAGCAAATATGAATTTTAGAGGAAGGAATACTTAGAAAAAAGTTTTTGAAGTAGGAGTTAGGGAATGACTACCTTTATTAAAATGCTTAGTGGAGCTTAATAGTGGGTACTTAAATTACCTCAGCTTTTTTTACAGGCAACTGCTGCATGATCATTGCTCATTCACATACCATCACATTATAAAGAACCATACTGAAATCTCTCATGGGCAGCATTGGTTTCAAGTAACAATCCAATTAAATGTCTTTTCATTAGCAGCCACCCTATTATAAGCATTATCAACTAGACCTCAGTCCCAAAAAACAGTTTCAAGTCTAACAGGACCACTGGGAATGTTCTTAAAAATCTGTGGATCTTAGTCTGCTCATCATCTCTGCCTTGAACCTCAAATATATTGGTGCTTCTGTCTTGATTTCGTACACAAGGCTGGCATTCCAGTCTAAGCCAGACTTTGATGTAGACTTGCTGGGCAAAATAGATCAGGAATTACTTTGAGCTGAAAGAAATGCTTTCAGTTAGTAAACTAAAACAAGTCCAAATCCAATCTGCTTTCCCAGTGGAAAATAAACTTTTATGTGCACAGACCTTGAGGTGGAAATCATCCGTGTAACTGAATGAGCATTGGTAATGGCAGCTCTCAGGGATGGCTCAGGCCCCTTCTCTTCATGGCAATTCCTCCATATTACTGGCATCTCTGAGGCAATTTAAAGCTGTATGATTACTCATCACCAAAATAGATAGATTGGATACGTTTTCTTGTACCTTTCCAGCCATAACTGACCCTTGTTTTCAATTCTGTAGACCAACAAGTTTCAATTGCAGTGTAAGGTACCTAATGTCACTTTGGAATTAAGTTGCAGTGCAAGCTATCTAATATTGCTTGAGCGTAAGGCATCTAATGTCATCTTGGATAAAGAGTTGTACAGATTTTCACACACACTGCTGTCAAAGATTTGTGGTCAAACTGTGAACAAAATATTATCTTGCATCCATCCAACCTGTCTTTTCTTCAAAGATCTCCACAATTCCCTCACATTTTCCCCCATAAATAGCTTAAGGTGAGAAATAATGAATAATCTAAAGATATCCAGATAATTATATAGCCAAGTGAGGAATCCCTAGTTTTAATTGGACACTCTAACCACTGTATTAAAATATATCCCTGATACATTAACGAATGTATATTCCATGAATGAGAAACTGCCTAGAGCATATACTGTATTAAAACATACAGTATATGCAATAATGTAAATGCTATGAGTTGCCAATTAGCTAGCAAAAATCACTGGGCATCATTCAATTTAATTTAATTTAATTTAAATTTATATAACCGCACCTCTCTCCCCGGGAAGACTCAGGGCGGTGCACAGGAAATTAAAACAAAAATATAAAATATACAATGACAGAAATATAATAAATAAATACAACTTCATACATTCAAAGCAACGGTGACAGCACAACTTTATAATTTCCTTCTGTTTCAACATTGCTAAAGGTGAAATGTATGTGGTGGTTGATTTGTATTAATCTCCTAGTGCCAGTCAGTATATAATATTTTAATGTTCAAATCAAATAAAGAATAGAGTTTTCTACTTGCTTACAACAATCATTTACTTCTGTATCTTTAATTTGTGAAGAACCGTGACTCACTGTTGTGCATTAGACTTGTGTGTGTGTGGGGGGAAGGGTCATAGTGGTTCTGACTCTGACATGCCTTTGAATTAAATTAATGAAGCCATAATTTGCAGTAGAAGACATGTTAAATGAACAGATGTTCCAGTCAACTAATCTGTATGTTTGAGAAATAGGAGGTGATTAAAATCAATTTGAAACACTAGGTTTGAGATCATTCTAATATGCACAAGTTCAATTTCTATTTCAGGCCTTGGGTGGATGACAACTTTGAAATATAACACAAAACTATTAAATTCCTTACATATCCCTATTATACATGCATACACACATACATACAAGCACACTATAATTAAAATACAAAGATGCTCTTACATCAAGCTCAATTTTTAATGACAGCATGGAAGACGTGCATACATTTTGCAGTAGCTTTCTATTGCTTTCTTCTAGAATATCTTTTTGAATTTCTAATTTAGCTTAAACTCTTGAAAGTGCTGGTGGTCTCCCATCTGGTGACTAACAAGTTTTGACTTGGTTTAAAGATTATATAATCAGGCCAGGAGAAATGAATATATCTGAATATAAAGGTTACAGTGTAAGAAAAGACTAAATAGTATTAATCCATGCTTGCCACTCAAATAATGTAGCATTAAATTCAAGCAAATTCTATGAACCTGGATTTTCCAATTGTGAAGAAGCTCCCTGTGTATTTCTATTGCTCAAACTCTTGTGATCAATTAAGAAGGCTTTATTGTATTATGGCATATGAAAAGTGGTTTCCAATATTTTTTCTTCAGTGCTAGGATAAGAGTCCAGATGTATCAGATGCTGGTAGTCATCCATCAGAACTTAACCAGAATGTAATGAAAGACTGTTGAAAATGGTTTTATCAAATTCATTTACTATGTTTAAAATTTTCTGAAGCTTAAGTGAAAATTGGCTTGCAGTTCTCAATAAGGGGAAGATAGCATCCAAGAATGGGTTAACACAGTCTGTACTCTGATTGGACTGAGTCTGTATACAT
>JAPKID020003839.1:0-12068 GCA_026931265.2 Tropidonophis doriae
AGGGGCTGCTGGGGAAGAACGAAAGAGCGAGGCTGCCGGCTGTGCCTGAAGTCAGAGAAGCTCTAGGAAGCCCATAAGGCCCATTGAAATTCTATTGAGGGAGGGAGGGAGGGAGGGAGGGAGTGTTTGTAGCATTGCTGAAAATGCCTGTTATTAACAGAAATTGTGTAGACAAATGCAAGTTGGGTATTACTGTTTGCTCAATATTGCTTCTATTAGTTCTAGCAGTAATCAGATTTTTATCAAGCTGTTGACTTATCACAGTTACCTGAAGCTTTGAATTTGGGAAGCTTATTTTCAAATTGGTATTAGTGTGTTGTTTTTTTTACTACACTAATAAAAAAAAACTGTTCACTGTTCACATTAGCTGTTTGTGGTGTACAGGAGGCTTGCGAATTGATAGGTACTACTGCTTGACTGTCTTCCTAAGAATATTTTGTCATTTTTGTTATGCTTCCTTTTATTAGTTCCCTTTTCCATATAATATACTTTAAAAGTCTTGTCTTATTACAAATAGTTGTTGAATCTTTAGCAAACGTTACTCTGACAACCACACATAACCTTTTATTTAATTTAGATCAATGATAACAATTATCATACTAAGCACGTGGTTGTGACAACCAAGCAAATATATGTAATCTTACAATGTATTTGCTTTCAGAAATAATTCTGAAAGAACGATAGTAAATATTATTCAAGTAGAACATCCTAAGTAAACCTAAATCAAAGTGCTGATTGTAGCAAATGCATTGAATGTTGTATGTTGACGTATTAGTCATTTTGTAAATAAACACAATTTCAATATCTTTCATAGATTTAGGTAAATATTTTAAACACATAATAGTGTAATATTCTCAGTTTCTCATAATAAAATAGCAGGCATGGTTTTTATATGAAAGCTAACAAAACTGGTAAGAATACATACAATTAGAAACAAGTGAGATTTGAAAGTTTATGTAACAAATACATATGCATGTGCATGCACAGACATGTAGCATTTTATATACAACGTATACAGTATATAAACCCCTTTTTCGCTTTTGTGGGAGATCTGTGTCTTCCTCAATCTGGGGTCCTCTACCAGAGACCTGGGAGTTTGAGGGTTCTGTGCAGGATCTTAGCTGTTCTTAGCACTGCACTCCGCTGGCAAGAAAGCTCTGAGGTTGTTTTGGGGCTCTGTCGGAGCCTCTCACAGCTGAGGAGTCACAGCCCCACATTCTAGCATTGCTGGGTAGCTTTGGTCTTTCCACATCCTCTAGTTCAGGGTTTTTGAACAGGGATTCATGGTCTCTCATGCACCTCCCCCCAACCAGCTGGGTGGGCGTGACTGGGTGATCATGTGACTGGGTGGGCATGGCCAATTTAGAAGTCCATTTTGCCTTTGTCCTTGTTGTACTTGCTCAACCCAAGGAATCTATTTACTTAAGAACCACACCACCCCCCAAAAAAGGAAAAAAGAGCGCAAACTTTCTTGTCACTTGCCTAACTTCATTACAACAGCAGCTTCAGGTTCCTTAAAATAGACCATTAAAAAAGAATAAAACAAACAGTTATTTCCTTCAAAGTAACTCCTGATCATGTTTCCAATGACCACACAATAAACCAGACTGAGAACTGCACCAATGAAGACTGCAACTAAAACCCCCAAGATGAGCATTGAGAGACATTGGAAGTAGGAGGAAGAAAGCGAGAATACACACACACACCACCTCCAATGGTGAATTAAGAGGGATAATGGTTCCTCAGACTGTTGGGGGGCAGACTATAGTTTGAAGAAAACATGAACAAATTTCCATGACAAATATCTTCATTTGTAGTGCAAAAAAACATGAAATAGTACACTATTTAAAATGAAGAACAATTTTAACCAACATAAATATACTGCTAATCAAATGGAAAATGTAGGCCTGCTTATTTGGGATTACAGGGCTAAGGTCTTTTAAGCCTGGAGGTGAATTCACAAACGAATTTGCTTTTTGCCACACTTGTGCATGTGTATCTACACACATGAATATCTACACATGAATATCTACCAAAAATTTTCAGCAATCAATTTGGTGGATGTACTTTATACATGGGAAGAATCAAAGCAGTGGATGAATTCTCTTTCAGGCATTATACTGCAGTTGCATTTGGATTAGTGTTAGCCATCTTCAGCTGATTTTAAAGATTTTTAAAGCATTTCTAATTACAAGCTGGCAGCTGCTTTTCATTCCACCCCTCCACGGGCCAGATACTTTGTATTGGCAGGGGGTATTTGGCCTGCAGGCCATAGTTTGAGGATACCTGCTCTAGTTCCTATTTCAGGCCCTGGTACTTCTCCATCTTCTCCTACTCCTTCCTGATGTTGCTATCACTTGACACTGCTACATCTCTCACTCTCACTGTCTTCTGGTCCTCGTGTACTGCCATGATGTCTGATTGATTTACTAGTATCTGCCTGTCTATCTGGATCTGGAAATCCTACAGGTTCTTAGCTGTCTTATTGTCCTCAACCTTCTGTGGAATCTCCCATCTGTATATGTGAGGGTCTAGCCCCTACCTGAGTAGTCTGCCTCTTGGGTTCTGTCTAGTGTGGTAGACATCTGCTTCTGCGGCTTAATGCCTGTTCTTCCGCTGCTATGACCAGTTCTTCAGTGGTGTCTTTTAATTCAGCTCTTTCCTGCCACGGGTAGGATGTCCCAGAGTCTGGCACCACAGCTACCTGTCCAAAGTACATCTCATCAGGATCTCTTTTGTCATGGCAGTTGCTCTTCTTGATCTCACTCTGCATGGGTGAGTAGGTATAACATTTGTATATATTTAGCATAACATTCTTGCATCCAAAAGGTAACAATAAAAAAGCAATGCAAGTTATTTTAAAACATGTCTGTCTTTTATCTAGAAGCCTTATCTATTGACTTTATTTCCTTCTGTTGTAAATGTCAATGCAATTTAAAAATAGACTAAAGGAATAATGTAGCGCTTATCTAAGTACTTACTGTAATACATGCTTCATCTTTATTGTCATGTGCTTAAGGCAATATATAGTGTAATCCTCTTCAGTCTTGCAATAAGCTTATAAAGTGGATTCTGGTAAGAGACAGGGGTGACTCTCAGGGAGCCTGATGGCTGAACAGAGTTTTAAATCAGATGGTGCTAGATTGATGCTTGCACTGCTTTGGTCACTTGCAAGAGTTGATATAGCTAATTAAATAATGCAGAAAGTGCATTAATATGGTTTATACTACAAATTCTTTTTGTGGCATTGATTTGGATTTTAGTATAGAAATATAGTATATATAAAGGTAAAGGTTCCCCTCGCACATATGTGCTAGTCATTCCTGACTCTAGGGGGCGGTGCTCATCTCTATTTCAAAGCCGAAAAAGCCAGCACTGTCCAAAGACGTCTCTGTGGTCATGTGGCCGGCATGAGTCAATGCCAAAGGCGCACGGAACATTGTTACCTTCCCAGCAAAGATGGTCTGCAAGAAAACCAACCCTGCCTGCTCTTTAGGCCAGATCCTGAAAATGATTCTTTGGTAACCTAATGAGAAAGAAGAACTCATTAGAGAAAAACCCAATGCTGGGAAGGATTGAGGAAAAAAGAAGGATCGGCGACAGAGAATGAGGTGGTTGGATGGACTCACTGAAGCAGAAGGCATGAGCTTGTATGGATTCCAGAGCATGGTAGAGGACAGGAAGGTCTGGAGGAATGTTGTAACTGGGGTTGTAATAGGTCAGACACGACTTTGCAACTAACAACAACAACAGCATAGAAGGAAGGTTGCAAATCAAAGATGTGGCAGGAAACCAGGATGTTTGTTTATCTTGGCTGCCACTGTAGATAGATACAAAACTATTGCCTTTCCTACTCATTTTGCATTGCATCTGTTATCATTTATATCTTACATTATCATGGCAGCAACATAGAATTAAAAAAAAAAGTATGATAACACATAGGAATATACATAATAGGAATATACAGAATTACTGGAAACACGATAAAATGTTCTTGTTTTAGGCAATTGAAGTTTAATTTGGCAATTTATATGAATAATTGATCCCTGATTCAGTTGCTCATAACTGTAGCTTTTATATTTTTGAAAGATAAATACAAAAACCAAATACACAAGCATTCCTGTCTAACCAAGAACTGTGGCATGACAGGGAAATAACACTGATGGACTTTCTGAAGTAGACTGTGTTTACTACCGAACAGACTATATAAACTGAGGAACACTTCAGTAATAGCAAATCTATTTATAGTCATCTCTACTGAGAATTTGGCAAGGACTCTCCGAGTATGGGCATTATTGGAGAACAGAAAGGGGGTTGGACAGGATCTGAATGCTTCAGCATGAGGTGTATGCGCCTGGTAGTTTGCTCAATCTCCTTAATACCCAGCTTAATTCCAAAGACATGGGAGAGATTTGGCCCTCAGCAGGTGGGAAGCCTAGTTGACCTTGATGGCCCAAATTGAAGGCCCAAATAAAAAGGGTTGCATTTCTCAGCTGATTGGATGGGAGACTCAGTCTGGGAAGTTGAGAAATATACCTTGAGAGAAGGCAATAGAAAACCTGCCAAGAAAATTAGCAATGAAAATGTATAAAGTCACTATAAACTGAACTCAGCTCAAAAGCGAGTCTGTTTGTTTATCAAATTTATATGCTGTTTTTTTATATGGGAGGGGTTTTAACATTTTTAAAATTTTTAGCACGGGGATGTAATTTAATTTGATTTTAAGTATTTATTATGTTGGTTTGTATGCTTTTAGTGCCTGTACACCGCCCCGAGTCCCTCTGGGGAGAGGGGGCGGTATATAAGTCCAAATAAAATGAAAAAAAGAAAAAGAAAAATCTCACAGTGTGTTTTCATGTGTAAGAAGGCTAGCAGAAGATCATGATTGGAATATGGTTGATTCTTGGTTTACTTTCTCTTCTGCCAAGGTTCTAAAGTCTTACTTTCCATTTTTAATCCAGCAGCATTTGTTGGAGTTTTGCAAAATTCAGACTAGTTTGCCACTAGTTTAATTGAGAAATGGCAAATAAGTACTGTAAAGCAAATAGAATTGTTTGCTTAATTCCAGGATTGGAAATTAGGAGCTCTCACAAATCTGGTGCAGGAGAGTAGATGTTCCAGTTTGATTATTAGGAATGAAAGAATTTATTTACTCTTACGTATATTAGACAGAAATCTTGATAGTATTAGCAATTATTAGAACTGAGGAATATTTAATATGTCTATTTGACCTTAGATCTCTGTCTTAACACTAAAGGTACTCAGCCATTTCCCATGCTTGTCCAAGCTGCTTTCCTGCTGTGTCATATGTCTTTCATATTGGAACAGTGTAACAGACTTCAGAAAAGTTTATTTTTGTTGAATGCTTAGAGCATCCTTGGTTAAACTAAACCACACAATTGTGTATTGATAGTGAATAGTATTTTCCCTATAACCACCATTATATGGTTCATTGTACATAGAAATAATTTGATCTTCCATGACTGAGAGAGAATTTCAGTTTTGGTCTCAAGTCCAGTAACTTAAAGGCTACCCAGCATTGTTCACCTTTGTCATTGCTGGCCATTTCTTCATGTTTAAATAGGGATACATTTTTTTTATTGCAAGTGGTTGCATTTATGGTATAGGATTCTTTTTTAGTTCTGTAGGCCACATGTCTCTAATTATGGAAACAAAAGAGATGTGAAAAAAGGAGAATTGAATTTATTTTAAATTCTTCAAGTAAATGAAAATGGGCTTCCCCCATTGGAAAAATGCAATCAAGGAATAAAGAGCTGCTCTATCTTTCAAGTCTAACAATATATTGTAGGCATTATATCAGCAAAGTTTGGAAATAAGGTAATAGTAGATCTTTGGTGGTTTTGTTTTGAAACCTTGGTATTCTTAATAATAAGGCCCTGTCTTTTTGAAGTTCTATGTACAGAATATCACAAGTTGCCCTGTTTTAATTCTACTATCTGGAAGTAAATGAGCTTAATTCATCAAGGAACAGTAGGAAAAGATGCTAGGTTACATGTAGAATGTCCCCCCTCCCTTATTCCTGGCTGCTTTGCAATCCTTTCAAAGGTTAATGTACAACCAGTATCTTTTCCTGCAATTTTGCCAAACATGGCAAGATCTACACTTGAAGCACCATAATAGAAAAAAGAATATTGATTTGCTAAATGGCAGCAACAGTTGACCAAATAAATATTATTTAATAATTGCTTCTGAGTTCAATTAAGTCAGCAAGTTGGGGGAAGTCCTTCCTTACACTAGTCTTAAAAGGAATAGTTATTGTCCAGCAGAAGCTTCTAAATATTGGCTTGGCTCACTAATGGCATTCTTTGTGATTGTCACCTATCCTCTTTTCTCTTGTGTCATCAGTCATGCAGAGAGGACTTTGGAAAAAGCAGGATCATCTTTTCATTTATGCAGGGCTTTAAGAAGATAATATTTAAAGCCAGCACTCCTGTCGCTCCTGCAGTTTGTTTCTTGCTTGGAAATCAAAATGGAAATAGAACATAAAAACATTGAATTAAATACACTCATCCCAAGGAGCTGGTGAATGCATTTGTGGATGCTTGTGTTCAACCTGTGGTTTATGATCCATCTAGTGATCAGAGTAGAATCAAGATTTACACAAATATCTCTGTATATTCCTTAAAATAATATACTAGTAACGTTTTAATTTGAAGTTCTGCTATTCAGAATATCACAGGCCTTTTCCAAAAGAAAATTCAGTCATTAATTTACTATTTGAGTACCCAAGTTTCAGAATGATTTAAACTGAAGCTTTTTTTTTTAACTCTATGAGACTTAAAATATATGTTGAACTTCTCAAAGACTTCACTGTGCCAAGCTACCCAAAGTGAAAAATAGGTTGAGCGTTTCTACACCTTGTGTGGGTGTGTCATGGAACTGTGATACTGAAGGGACCAAGGAAAATGTTTCCACCAGGAAAAAAATGTTTGGGTCCTATGGTGGCAATTGTTTCATTTCTCTCTCTAAAGAGTAATCTTCCATCTTGTGCAGAGTAGGTGAGGTAGAAGGGGATCCTTCCTGCAGCCTTTGCTGTTCAGCAGCTGAGCTTAATTATCTCTCCTCAGTCAGCATGCAGGGCACCAGTCCACATTTTTCTTCCATACACTGAAGTCTTGTACAAGGGTTTATTTAATAATATCGCATGGAGAAAGTAAGTAAAGCTAAACTGAATGCTCCTTGTTCCTGTTGATTTGAACCACAAACTAACTCAAAGCTTTGCTTCTGAGTCAGACTAAAAAAACTACTGGCATTTCTACCATACTTGCAAGAGGACCTAGAAAGCAATCCATGCATGTGCAAATTGTTTTGGCCTCAGTGGAAACTGTAGGAACATAATAACAACAGTGATAGTTGTTATATTAAACTATTGTTTAATTTTTTAAAACTGAGAATAGGAGAGGTTGATGGGATATATCAAAATAGGGCTGTATTATCATGCTAATGATCTAATTATATAAAGCTCATTAAAATAGGTAGAACATTATACTGTATACATAAACGTTAAAAAATGTCCTAAATAATTGCTTGCTTAGATAGCATTAGCAATAATACTCAGACTTATACACCGCTTCACAGTGCTTTCCAGTCCTCTCTAAGCAATTTACAGAGTCAGCCTGTTGCCCCCAACAATCTGGGTCCTCAGTTTACCCAACTCTTAAGGCTGGAAGGCTGAGCCAACCTTAAGTCTGGTAAGAGTCAAACTGTCAAACTGCCAAACTGCGATTTGTGATCAGCAGAAGTAGCCTGCAGTACTGCACTCTAACCACTGTGCCACCACAGCGCATGTGGAATGGGATCAAAATAATCACATTTCCAGAATCAGATTTTTTTTGTGCAACAGGAAATTAGTTGTAGATTAGTACACATATTGAGGGAACATTTCATGAGAATCGGATTATAGAAAACAGAATATGATAGAAAGTAGAACATAATTCTTTTCCATAAACTTTTATTTTTCTTGACACAAAGCATAATTAGCTCTCTGATATTGGGGAGTAAATATATAAATTTATGAAAGATTGGATCAAAGGTATTTGGTAATGCTTTTACTGTCAGACAGCATTTTTTGCTTTTATTGGTGATCCAAAAAATATGTATTTTTGTTCTTCTATAGACTTAAAATATGCATGTTTCTTAACAATTCTAGTTTTACATATGGGGGACTAGTGACCACTGCCTTTATTTATCTTATTTATGTTTTGTTATTAAGTAGCATTTAATAACAACCATTTGACTTGGAGTATAAGTGCCTCTATTTCTCGTTGCAGAATCAGTCTATGATCTCCTCCCTAAGGAGCTGCAGCTGCCGCCTTCCAGAGAACTCTCAGTAGCATCCATGAGTCAAACCAGTGGGGGCGAAGTGGGTTCGCCCCCTCCGGGCGTAGTTGCTGCTGGTAAGTACTTCCTTTGGCTTAGATAAAGATTTTAACACATATGAATATTGTTGAACACACGAGCAGTGCTGGAAAAGTTTGCAGATATATATATAAAGGAGCAACACTGGGTATGTGATTGCCCACTTCATCGTCTTCTCCAATCCTTGCATGCCTTTTTTAATGTGGTAATTGCTAAATTATAATTGAGATGGAGTGTTAAATATACCTCCAACACATTATTTTTTGTTAGAAAAGAATTAAAGGGAATCAAAGTACTAACTTTGATTAAATCATATTTCTTATAATTTGAACATTTAGTTACTTAGGAGTTATATGAAGGGACATCAGCTAAATAGAATTTAAAATTACCATAAATTAAAATAAACTGAGAAATAATTTGAAAGAATCTCCTACTTAATGTAGGTTTTAAATTCTTTTCTCCTATTTTTGTTTTTATTTTATATTAGAGACTTCTGGAGGGAGTTGCCTGGTGTAAGCTATCTTGGACAGTTTTTATCTTGGAATCATGTATATTTGGAATAGACTTTTTCATAGTTATATTCCAGATTCTCTCCACAAAACTGTTGCCAGAATTTTGCAACTGTCTGCTTGATTTTTGAAAGTATAACTTGAGTCAAGGGTAAACACTTTGCAGCACTGCTCACTGTTAATGTATTTGAATTTTTTTCCTCATGAAATCTGTGGATGTAAGTGTAGATTAGGAAGACTAGTCATTAAACTCAAAGATTTCAGTTAAAAAAGTCCTGAAGCATATTTTCCTTTGACATGTAAAGCTAATTAGTTAAAGAGAAAAACGGCTGCAAGAACTTTGAAAATGCTCGCATTTTAAACTCACAGATCTTTAATGTTTTTCATGTTTGAGCTTATTTTCAAGCATTTGAAAAATTGGCTTAGGAGAACTAGTTGTCTGTTACTTGTCAGCATTGGTTGTCTGAGTCAGTCCAATTGCTTTTAAAAACAATGTTTGAGTTCGTTCTAAAGAAATCTAGTATGCAGTAGTAGATTCTTTTGTGTTACTCCACACATTGAGCAACAAATTGTTTCCAATACATGTATTGTAGTAGTAGAGTAGAACATAGTTATGTATGTAATAGAAGATTTTTCAGTACTACTTTCCAGATATTTGACAGATAAGCAATATTATTTAGTATAATATTGGTTAAATTACTTGACTAAGTGGAAGCTTTTATTTAATGCCTTTATTATACTCCCTAAAATATGGGCTTTAGTAATAATGATCTTGGTCTGCTAAACATAGGAAGTTTTAATTTCTATACAGTAGAAAACTAATTTCCTATAGGCTGTCTTAAAACTTGCAACCTTGCCATGCAAAGAAGAATGAGCTCAGATGATAAAGGATGAAAACTGGAGAACGAGAGAAATCTCCTATGAGGCATACCAAGATCTGTTTTTTTTAAGTGGGGAGAGTTACAGTCATTTAAAAACTGTGTGTGTGATAGAAGCAGGACCAATAAGGCATATTTTTAAATGTTCAAGTAACATTTGAATACTGTCAACTGTGCACTAATGACAGTTGTCTTAATGACAGTCATCTTCAGATTTCATTTTGGTTGCATCCAGAATCCTCCATCCTGAATCAGTTTCACTGGTGTCATTGACCCATTAAACAATGAGGACTGATGAGAATTATTTTCCTTGTTTAAGACTTGGCTTCTTTTGTTTTCTACTTCCATAGCCATAAGGTGAGCCAATATCTGGCTGCAAGTCTGGTAGCTCCAGGTCGCTTTCATTGCTTTAATCAGGGATTCTGGAACACATCAACAGGTGACATAAAATCTGCATCGGTAAACTTCCGATTTCTTGAGGAACACGATTGGCTGAGCTCATGAGGCCCTGCAAGAACAGACTGCTAGTTTTGCTACTATTGATTGGCTTTTAATTTGCAAATCCATCTAAACCAGTTTAAAGCCAAGACATGGGAATTAATCTGTCAAGAGCACATTTAATTGTTTTAGCATAAGCGGAATGCTTCATGTTCATCATTCCAGATGTAAGAGCTCTCTTATCAATGATCAACTATCAGTTGACAGCTGTTTTTACATGTGAAGCTCTAAAGAGATGCCTATGTCTCATAGCCATAAAGGAGCATACATTGATCTTGGATGCACTACTACACTATTGTGTTACTAACTGGGACCAGTGTGAAAGCAGAGAATGATCTCTACTCTCCGTCTCTGAGAAACAGAGAAGAGGAAGAGCCCGTGTTAGTTTATGCCTAAAAGCCAGAGGGAAATGCTTGGGTGTCATGTGGCAGCCACGGCTCGGGCCAGTTCTTCTCCTGTCATTTTGCCAGCGAGGGAGGGTGTGAAGAACTAGTGCACCTGTTCAGCTTCTAGTATGTATCAAAGTGATCTAATTCAATTTCTACTAACTAATCAAAATATATAAAACAAGCATAAACAGGAATAATTCTTGGCAAACCTGAACAAAATCATCCTTGAGCCTATAAAGAGATAGATGGCCGGAATATTTCTTAAAGAAAGGGAAGATCCATAACGCTGGATTGGAAGTGCAAGATGGGCTTCCTTCCTCTAAAATTATATCTTGAAGAAATTATGGTACTATAGATTCTGGATTTCTGAGCTGCTTTTCAGCGTTTATATTAAAAACAAATTAAAAAGTAGATGCCTTTGAGTTCATTTTGATTCAGGATGATTCCGTGGACACATCTAGATACTTTACCTGATGTGAACATGCAAGAAATTGCAATCTTGCAACTCTGATGTTTCCTGGCATCCCCTATCTAAATATTAACCAGGCCTAGCTTACTTTTGAGCGCAAATGATTAGAGTGGAGCCATGGAAATTGGAATTATTATTTATTTGTTAAATTTATTTTCCACCTGTCTCGCCATAAGGCTGCTCTGGGCGGTAGAGTATCATGTAGATCATGCTTGCTTCAGTCCCGTGGATTTTACCACTTAAATTCTAAACAAGCCTAAACCAGGAACCAATAGGTAGTATTCTGCTTCTTCTTCGCATAGGCCAGCTTGGCATGTCTGTGACAAGAAGTATGCGGGCATAATTGTAATTTTTTAAAACATCTCTCCAAAGTTGCTGGGACTGTGCATTTATTTAATAATAAATATTGAATTGAAGTATATTCTTCAAATTGATGCCAAGTAATATCCCAAATGAGTCTTGCAAAGTTTTGCATTCTAGTGGTGTTTCAAAAAGTGGAAAAGCATGCTTGGAAAGAGGAGAAAATGAGTGAATCGCTTTATAGTTAGATAAGTGGCACATTAATTTAATAATCAGTAAGCAGATAAATAAAAGACCAAGAACAACTTCCTCTAAGTGGTTTAGTTTGTGTTGTAAATAAGAGCTCATGATGGACAAAGAGATATTAAGACCTGATATTCTCCCCAATGCCTGCTGAGTAAAATCAGTTGCCTACGGCTCAGGACTCACAGGGGTCTACCCGGAGAGGTTTCGAGAAGGGGTTTCTGTCCGTCAGGTATGATTTCCTGAGCTGGACCTCCTTGTTACTATCAGAGCTGATATTTGGATAGAGATACTAGTTATCAGGCTGCGCTGGAATGAGTAGTGGTTGTTTTACCAATGCTTACCATAAGTATGCTAAGGAAAAAGCTGCCTTTACAAACATCAGAAAAGGGATGGGGGGAGT
>JAPKID020003840.1:0-12066 GCA_026931265.2 Tropidonophis doriae
CATTGACCGGCGGTTGGTACCCTCAGCAGGCCCTCTCTGTGGGAGCGTATCGGCCGCAGGGAGGTATGTGGCAGGAGGTGGTCCCGCAGGTAACTAGGCCCCGAGCCATGGAGCGATTTGAAGATGGTAACAAGCACCTTGAAGCGCACCCAGAAGGCTACCGGTAGCCAGTGCAGCTCGCGCAGGAGAGGTGTTACATGGGAGTAACGGGAAGCTCCCAAAATCCCCTGCAAGAAAAAAATGGCTGCCCTCGTTTTTATGATGGGATTTGTTAACTGATTAGATAGAATAACCAGTTTCATTGGGTCACTCCTGATCTTTGCTTCTATCATGAGTGCTTATTTTTAAAGCTTCTAAGGAACAAATGAGTCTTGCTGTCTCAGTTCTATTTGCTAGTTGTCTTAGTCAGAAGGCTTCCTTGTGAATTGAGTTGAATACCTATCAGAGAGTGTTCTGACTGGAACATTTTTCCAAGCCATGCTCACTGGACAGCTCTACATACAGTTAAAGAGCTGCCTATTTTCTTAGAATTTTGACCATTTCTAAAGCATTGGGATGGGGGTGGGGTGGCACAGAACCTGCTGTCCTATGGAGTTTACCATATTTTGTAGCTGTTGTTTTGTGGGGGTGCAATGTTTTCTTGACTAATATTTGCCAGATGCCAACATTGATTTGTTTTAGGCACCAGGCTAAAATGTTTTTATGTGTCTAGCTTCTAGCAGTTGGTTTTTAAAGCCTTGTAGAATAGCTTTGTGGTGGTTTGCTATTTGTATTCCTGACATTTTAACAGTTATTGTTGCTGATTTCTTTTTTATATCCCCTTTGTATACTACATGTGAGTTACACAGACTTTAAAAAGAAAAGAAATAAACAACATAATCCTCAGGTTTTCTCAACTAGGCGGTTTCCATATCACTGATAGGCGAAAATGATTCCCCCCCCCCAAAAAAAAACCCCAACAACACATAGGTTGGGAAGTTGGAAGCATTTTAGTGGTTTCTTACTATGGCTTCTGCACTGCTGTGTGTTTATATTTAAGTAGCTGAACTTGCAATGTGTCCACAATAACTTAATAGCAACATGGTTGTTTTAAAAATAAGATTTTTTGCTACATTGAAAATATTGCCCATCACGATAATTCTTAGAATAGCCATTAGTTAGCTGCTGAGGAAAAATCAGAATTTGTTGGTGTGAGAAGTAATGGCTTTGAAGGTCATAGGTTTGCTTCTTACAGAGATTTGGTTATCTATAGGTATATATTTTAATATCTTTCTTATGTGACCGCCAGCTACCCCCTTCATCTGTGTATTTTTAACACTTGGATAGCTCGTGGAATCTTTTGGTCTGCTGTTGAAGGGTTTAATTTAATTTGTTTTAATTCAAATGCATACAGTTCATTCCACCTAGCTTTTTGGTAGGATAGCAGAAGTTGACTTCACTAAGGCTCTCATTGGGTCTGTTTCTTGTAGCTCTTAATCCTTGGACTTCAAAGCCTCTACCATTTATAGCCTATTAAAGCCAGGAAGTTTCTGATGGATTAGGACAAGGAATGAGTTTGAAGTTAGTAATGCACACTGCTGTCAACGATAAGGTCTTGTTTATTTCCCTACGGTAGTATCTGCACTTTATAGCTATTTTCTTTTAATTGGTAATAGTAAAGCTGGGACTCTTAACCTGGTTCAGTATCCAAGCAGGATATCCTGGCTATTGCTATATAAGGAATATATTTCTGACTTGGAGCAAATCAGATCTGGATTAGGATTGTTCTGTTGTTGTATTTTTTGAGTGTGTAATGCATAGAAAGGACTTATAAGAAGATATCAGATATGCTCATTATGGGCTACAATAAATTGCATTTAGCTATTATTGCATTAGTAGTGATAATGTCTCTTAGCTTATTCACACTGCTATTGTAAGCTGCCATACTTTCTGTGTTATTACTGCTTAGTTATAATCAAGATATATAGTAAAAATATATGTGCAAACTGTAGGCAAAGTGATAAAAAAACTAATGATAGTGTTCATTAGAATAGATGGAGAACAGTTTAAAGACACTGAGCCTGTTAGGTTCATGATCTTGTTTTTCTTTTTTCTTGTAAAAAGGCATATAATCTGGGCTTCTCAGAACTCAGGCAGTTTCATATAAGTAGTTTTTCAGATAACCTGATTCTAAACTGAATCTTTAAATATAATCACCAGAATTCTTAAGTGCAATCCAGAAAATGTACTACCATCTCACGTAGCCAGTACAGAATAGATATTATGTACTACTTGGATACATAAGAAATAGGCAGTTGTGTTTGGTACCAAACAGAGCTTCTGAGTCATGTTTACAGACACTACCATATAAATCTAAACTGAGTATAATAAATGTACAAATTAACTATTTTGCTTTTTTGACATACAGCCAAAGCTGATAGAAGTTCATCTTTGCCTCTACTGATAGTACGAAATCCAAGAATGACCAAATTGTGCATTCAGTCAGGCCTTTCCAAGAGATATACTTCCTTCCAGTATGGTATTTACATGTGCATTTAGGAATATTGCAGGAGGTAAACTTAATTGTCTCTGTGCTTGCTTCCTAATTTATAATTTTCTGGTCAAGTGTTGGCAGTATAGGTGATTGTCAATTTATGATCACAATTGAGCCCAAATTTTCCATTGCTAAACAGGACAGTTGTTAAGTGAGTTTTGTCCAACTTTACGATCTTTCTTGCCCCAGTTGTTAGGTGAATCACTGCAGTTAAGTTAGTAACATGTTGTTAAGTGAATCCGGTTTCTCCATTGACTTTCATTGAAGTTTGCAAAAGGTGATCTATACTGCAACCATCATAAATATATGCCAGTTGCCAAACATCTGAATTTTGATTACGTGACCACAGGGATGCTAAAACAATCTTAAGTGTTAAAAATGATCATAAGTGACTTTTTTTCACTGTCCTTGTAACCTCGAACGTTTACTAAACAAATCTGTGTAGAACTACTGTATTTCCCCAAAAATAAGACAGGGTCTTATTTTCTTTTGACACCCCCCCCCCAATAAGCACTTGGCTTTATTTTGGGGGAGCTCTTATTATTTTTGAGGTGCAGGAGGCGGTGAGCGTGGTCACTTCATGGTTGCTCCTGTGTTGCAATATTTTCAAGGAGGTCTTATTTTGGAGGGAGGGCTTAGTGTAGCACATGCACTCAAAAGCCCAATTGGGCTTATTATCTGGGGAGGTCTTGTTTTCGGGGAAACTGGGTACCTATATTTCCCCATTCTTATTAATATTCCTTTATATAGCAAACATGGGAGTTGCTATTGAAAATAATATCAGTGGTAGTAAATTGAATTCCATATACAAAACTTTGTCTTGTGATTCAGATCTAAGAAGGGGTGTTTACTGTGGCAGCCTTGTGGAATACCCTCCGAGCCATCTAAAAAGCACTTAAGATCTGGCTCGCTCCCCCTCCCCCTGTCAAACATTATCAGAGAATGTGGTGGATGAGACAATTTAAGGAAAATGTTGGAGGTATAACTTCAGTGGGACTTTTTTATTTAGTTATTTAGTTATTTGTATCCGTTCATTATTGCTTTTACAATAATGTAGCTCAAGGTAGCGAACATATCTGACACATCTTCCTTCTCCTATTTTCCCACAACAGCAACCTTGTGAGGTCAGTTGCGCTGAGAGAGAGAATGACTGGGCCAGAGTCACCCCGCCAACTTTCATGGCTAAGGCAGGACTAGGACTCCTATTTCCTATCCTGGTGCCTTAACCACTAGACCAAACTAGTTCTTTTCATGTTTATGAGTCACCTTGTAGGGAAGACAGGCAGCATATACATTTAATAATTAAATAATAAATGTTTTTATGGATGAATGTATTATGCTATTGTTACTGATGCTGTTTTAGTTGTTGATTGGAAGCTACCTTAAAAATTGGACTAAGACCTCACTGACAGTACTAAACATTTTTTAAAAGCAATTTTCTAGGGGCTACCTACAAAAGTAGGTGGAGTAGGAAACTGAAATGATATTTCCAAACCTTTTCACTCTGTACTTTTTACTTTTTTTGTTACCAAGCCAAAAAGCCCTCCAAATTCTTCCAAGGTAAACTTTCTTTACATAGTTTTTAAGTGTGGTTTGGAAAATGATATAGTTTTCCTAAGGAAGCTGTCTCCGGTATTATGTTTGGATGCCAACATCAGAAGTGTGTAGAACATTATATGCTCATTAAAGGTACTCTATGTAAGTTATAGAACCATAATTTTCCTAGCAGCAAACATGAATATCCTACCATGCTGTCTTTGCCAGAATTTCTTTCATGATGGAGCTTAGATTGTTCTGTACATATATGTTCATATAATGGTAAGCTGTGACTTCTGCCAGCTTTACATAAAGCTAGTTGCAGCCATTACCTAGAATGGCATTCACACTTTCATATCCAAATGTGAAGTGGTATAGCAAAAAATCTTATTTGGGATCCGGTCTCCATGTTCCATAAATCAGTGTTAGCCCAGTACAGGATGCACTTTTTGTTGATTTGTGTTGAATATTAACCAGTCTATTAACCAGGCTATAAACCAGTGTTACTATGCAAGTAGTCATCAATTTGTGTGGCATGTTTTCTTGCTGCTCCTCATTCTCTCATACCCATTGAACAGATATGACTGAAATGGTACAGAACTCAAATTGAATTGGATAGGAAAATGTCCTTCATTCTTAAAGTATACATTTAACATTTGGAAAGAGAGTTTCTAGAATAGCTTCATTCATCATCTATTGACAATATGCTATATTATCAAAGAATTGTGCGATCCTTTGTACCCTAAGTGTGGAGCCATTCTGAAATCAGAAGAACATATGTTGAAATTTCACTTTTAATGAATTGCATCTTACTCTGTGTAGCACTCAATTTATGACTATCTAGAAACTTCAGTTCAAATGCTGCTGGTGAGGATATCCTGATAAGGATATCCTGTTTATAGAACTCATGACTTATATGGGGGCAACAATCTCTTTGCTGCCATCTAGTGATTGCCCAGATTTTTACAACCCAGACATGGTAGCCCTAGTTCTAGTTACTCCCTAGTACCAGCATTGAATAAAAGGATTTGATTTGGATAGGAATGCAAATAAACTACTTCTGATTTTTATTTTGCAGAAACCATTTGGCCTAAAGTTCGAGTTCCATTAACAGTTGTACGAACCACAGAAAATAAACTGAGTAATCGATTCTTCCCCTATGCTGAGATTGAAACAGAGGCTGTGTTAGCCATTGATGATGATATCATCATGTTGACCTCAGATGAGCTGCAGTTTGGCTATGAGGTAAGAAGGCTGCTAATTTTATGTGGTATAAATTCATAGAACTAAATTCTGCATTTGGAAGGCCCTGCCATCTTGCACTGCACCACCTCAGCTAACCTTCAATATCTTCTTGCTCTTGCTAGTGGTGAGGCATGTCCAACTTGGTCCTTGGCAAGGCTGCTGCTGGACACATGAAACCACCTCTCAAGGAAACCCCCATGCATGGTTTAGGGAAGGCAGCCTTGTGTGGCTGCTTTTGCAAAGGGCCAAGCTGGGCATGCTTAGTAGGCAGTGAGAACCAGAAGAAGACATGGTCAGGTAAGAGGCCAGGGGCAGTGGAGGTGAGTGGGCCCAAAAGGGCATGAAGGGAGGGAAAGGTAGCCAGAGTGGGGAAAGTTGAAGTACTTCTGTAGTCCTAAGTGTGGGCAGGCTGCCAAGTGTCTGAATTTTGATCATGTGACTGTAGGACACTGGAATGGTTGTAACTTTGGGGACCAGTCATAAGTGCCTTCATTAAGTTCTTCCATAAATTTGAAAGGTCACTGAATGAACAGTTGTGGATCAAGACAACCTATAATAATAAGGAATTTTTCTCTACATTTATTAGAGATATATATGCTCATATCCTTATTGTATGGGCATTATATACTGTGTTTAAGTTGCCTTTGTTTGATGCAAGTTGGTATGTCTGTATTTCATCATGCTTTCTCTGTCTTTCTCTCTCAGACGTTGTGTCTTTCTCTCCCACACAAACTCTAGTAGCTAACTAGCTAGCTAAATAATAATTCATTTTAAAAGGGAGTAAGATATTTCAATGATATGGATGTTTTAAATATACATTGATTTAATTTCAAGACAAGCCACTTGTACATTAAGAGAGTGTAGTAATAGGCATTAGTTTGGTTTATATTGAGAATGTTAAATCACCTTTCCAGGTATTACAATAATTCATCAACTGAATCAGTGAATTTCGGCTCCAAGCCTTGCACTTGAACTTCCGGGACCTTTTCACCTATTTTGTCTGAAGTGTGTTGTCCAGATGCTTAAATTGTGCAAATACTTAACAATCTGGATAATCCTTGCATGAACTTGGTGCCCCTTGGATGCAGCTTCTTCTATTTGAGTGGTGCACCTTACAGAAGCTTTTTTTGAAAATAATGAATTCCAGTTTATAAAGTTTTGTTCTCTCAGGCAATAATATACAGAAAACATTTCTAATAACTTCATAAAACAAATCTGGATAGATGCAAAATTCTGGCAATGTGAATTCCCCAAATTAAAAATATCAAATGCCAGTATAACAGAAGGTGTTGTTTTCAATAGTAGGGATAAAGTGTGATCTCTAGAAAAGTATAAAAGAAACATGTATAAATGTATTTTCTACTTTCAATCTACAAATCATTGACTGTAGATCAATCTTTCTCAGACCAGAGTGTCTTTGACCTATTTGACAGGTCTGAGCTGGCTGCCAGATGTTTAACTTGTCCTCAGCCGATAGTAATTTATTTATCTGTTTATATATTTCACCATGAAAGTGTCTAATGCATTTCTTAGGGGGTTTTTTTGGGCAAAGGAAATGTGTAAGAACGGTAGCAGCCTGTGATGTTACAAGGAGGATTTCTTTTTTGGAGTGAGGGGTTGTTCATTCAGGAAAATATTTAGAATTGAATATTGTTAAAGTTCTTCCCCTCCTTATTCTCCAGACCCTGTTTTAAAACATGTGGTTGAACTTTGTATCAGCACAAACATGTCTGGCTCTATCGATCAAGCTTACTTATAAAAAAGAAGAAAAGAAGGGGAGCTTTGATCTCTGTACACTTTCAGCCATAAAAATTAAAGTAACACTCAAAGTGTCAGGCATTTTTTACTTGTTAAGAGTGAACTATTAGGATTCCTAATAATTTATTGCGTAGTGCAAAACTACTGAAATAAGAGCAACATAGGCTTTATAGGCTGTTTTGTTTAAAGATGCAGAAGCATATTTATAGCTCTGATTTTAAGTAGAAGTTTTGCGTGAAGGAAAAAGACACTTCTCAGCGATGTGTTGATAGAAGATAATGCATTTGGCTCTTAAGCAGTTAGGACTATGCAACATTTCTGCCAATCACCAGCAATTTTTGTTTTACTTCACAAGAAGGTAAAAGAAAATGTGTCCTTACAAAAGGAGTGAAGCACATATTGAAATACTTACAATTTTTAAAGTAATACTCTGGTATTGCTCTCAACCAGGTTTTGCAGTTTGAAGTCTGGAAATTACTCTTAAAAAAAAATCTTAATGCCCTGTGTAAAACCGGGGATTGAAATGGCTTCTTCCCTGACAGCAGTATATCAATTTATTGATCTTTGATTTGTTTTCAAAATGTAACTTTGATAATTGGTGTTTTTGATGAATTTATGTCCATTAATCTTTCTCAGTGTCAGATATGCTAGCTTAATCCTTTGAAAAGTAAGTTACCTGCCTTTGTATACTGGCCAGGAAACAATCCTAACTCCCAGATTGTCAGCTAGAAATTAGGACAGGGAACAGATGCCTTCCTACCAGGCAGTGAAATGAATTATGACTACCAAATGGCTCCATTTTATTCCAGAGAAACTCATTTGTGTGGTTGCTAAGAGTTTACAATGATTTGATGGCACATAATCATAATCATCAAAGCCCCAATAATTCCTATAGTAGATCTGTTTCTTATAATAAGGACTATTGCAAGACAGTCAGAGTTGAGTCAGAGATGCCCTTAGCTCTACTGGATGAAAAGTCTCTGCAATTCCTTAAGTGATACTCCTTTGCCAACTTTTCCATAGCTACTGATGACGTATTTGGTTTTTTCTTTCCTCTCTCCTTTCTTCCCTGCCTAAAACTGTTTCTGCTGAGCCTGTTGCATTCTGATCTCTTTTGGGAATTAAGCTTTCTAGTTTTAATGGCTTTACTACAGGTAGTCCTCAACCTACGACCACAATTGAGCCCAGAATTTTTGTTGCTAAGGGAGAAAATTGTTAAGTGACCGCTGTCCCATTTTACAATGTTTCTTGCCACATTTGTTAAGTGAACCATTGCAGATGTTAAATCAGTAATCTGGTTGTTAAGTGAATCTGGCTTCCTTATTGACTTTACTTGTCAGAAGGTCGCAAAAGATGGTCGCATGACCCTGGGACACTGCAACCATCATAAATATGAGCCAGTTGTTAGGCATATGAATGTAAACCACATGACCATGGGGATGTTGCAATGGTTGTAAGTGTGAAAAATGGTCATAAGTCACTTTTTTTAAATGGTCACTAAACAAACTTGTAAGTTGAGGACTACTTTCAATATTGTAAAGGTTTTTAATTCTTTATATTGTGTTTTTATATTATTTGTTGTTTTTGTTATTTCTTTTCTAACTTTGTCCACGGCCCTGAATCACATTTGTGAGACGGGCAGCTATATAAATTTATCAAATAAATGAGTAAATAAATATATTGCCACAGTTGTAGAGACACATTTCCCTTTTGTACAAGAGCAGAAGATTAAAAAACAAGAGCTTGTGGATCATTGCTCTATGAAAAAAACCAGAGTCATTCCTAAGATTATCTTCTCCAAGAACAATATAAATCAGAGAGTGGGTATCAGAGGTGGTATTCAGCAGGTTCTGATCAGTTCTGAAGAACCATTAGCAGAAATTTTGAGTAGTTTGGAGAACTGGTAAATATCACCTCTGACTGCCCCTGCCCCCATCTATTCTCTGCCTCCTGAATCCTAGCTAATCGGGAGGGAATGGGGATTTTGCATTAACCTTCCCCTGGAGTGGGGACGGAATGGAGATTTGACAGTATCCTTTCCCTGACACGCCCACCAAGCCACGCCCACCAAGCCATGTGACGCCCACAGAATGGGTAGTAAAATTTTTTGAATCCCACCAGTGGTGGGTATATGGTGGAGAAAGAGATGCTATCTGTGCTAACTGAGCCTCGGTGGTGCAGTGGTTAGAGTGCAATACTGCAGGCTACTGCTGTTGACTACCGGCTGACTGCAATTTGGCAGTTCAGATCTCACCAGGCTCAAGGTTGACTCGACCTTCCATCCTTCTGAGGTGGTAAAATAAGAACCCAGATTGTTGGGGGAAATATGCTAACCGCTTAGAAAGGGCTGTAAAGCACTGTAAAGTGGTATATAAGTCTAAGTGCTATTGCTATTGCTAACTACATTGGCAATACATTCAATTATTTCTTGCTTGCTGCTCCAACACTCTATCATATATACTCAGTCTTAACTTGCTCTTGTAATGTTTTTGTGTTACTAAAATATATTGATTCCCTTACTGTATTCTGCAGGTGTGGAGAGAGTTCCCTGACAGATTAGTTGGCTATCCTGGCCGCCTCCATTTGTGGGACCATGAAACAAGTAAATGGAAGTATGAATCAGAGTGGACCAACGAAGTCTCAATGGTGCTAACAGGGGCAGCTTTTTATCACAAGGTACAGAGTTGATTCCAAAAACAGATGGGAACCTGAAATTATGAACTCACTTAGCATTGATTAGGGCAGTATTTTTACCTCAACAATTTTAAAATGCATGGACTTCAACCCCAGAATTGTAACTGGATAATTCTGGAGTTGATATTGATACATCTTAAAGTTGTTAAGGTTGTCATGGGAAAAGAATCCTTATATTCTAAAAGTGGGAAAATAAAGGTTTATAGCAAAATGTGGCATTGACCTGTATATGTTCTTGGACATGTGGAATATAATCATGATCTATGGACAGATGATATATAAAGATCAATAATTGTGTTTTGATAAAATATTTAAACATCTTTACACATTTCAAATACTATATTTTTCTTGGTTCCCACTTGTGCAGGTAGTCTCATCTAGTGAGCATAATTGGGACTGCTAACTGTCAGTTGCAAGAAATAAGGAACCAGGGTTGTTCAAATGAGTACAAGTTTATTTCCTGTTATCTTTCTACAAAGATCTGAACTACTAATGATCATGACAGATTGGTAGTAGATAAGAATCAATGGAATTGATCAATGGAGCCCTTTGTCTCTCACAAAAAAAATCTAAGTTCAAGAATCAGTGGAATTGGTTCTGGAATTAGATCTCTTGTTGGGGACAAAGGGCTCCAAACTGATGATGTGATCCACTTGATTCCTCCCTCAGATTCAGCTTGGTCATCTCCTATAGCAATTTACTCATTAAGCAAAGCAATTGCTAAGTAAAACTGCATCTGTGCTTATGATCTTACTTCAGCTTTCCTTCTTTTACACACCTGTGAAGGTTGTAAATACAAGGATTGATTATAACATTTTTCATTACTGTCATAACTGGACAATCTCTAACTGGGGCAGTTGCTAAACAAGAACTACCTATACATTCTTAATGATTACTAGCTGCTTTGGATGTAGAAGCAGAGGTATCTTTTTAAAGTCAATGTAACACATTTTAAGTTTAAATGCTTAAAATGTACATGTTGGCTTTGGTTTTTGAAGAAATTATCATAGTATAAAATTGAATTCAAGAGTTACATTGTTGTGGGTATTTTGGTAAAGGCAAACACTATGTTTGAATTTTAAAATTCACTTGGAATATCGGAAGCTCAAATTCAGCGCTTCAAAAATGGAGCTAATATTATGGGTTGAGGGGTCAACTATTAACAGTTCTCAGAAAGAATTTTTTAAAACTATTTGTCGTCATTTAGACATTTCAAATCTGATTTGCTGAGAGGAAGAATTATTTTTTTTAGCAACAAAATGCATTTGATGGTATCTTTTCTAAATTACTAAATGGGAGTAAATTCTAAGTAGCATGATATATTAATTAAAAAACAAGTTATACTTAAAAACGAAAATTATGTGAAATGCTTTAACAAACGTATAGCAAAGTTTGCGCTGTTAAAGATCTTCTATTCCCACATAGATCTGTCCCATGCAGTACTTACTCACATCGTCTGATTAAAAGGGATCTGTGTCTTTGGAATACTTGTCTAGGTGTTCTCTTACCAACATCCTCATAAAACATCATCCTCATTTGGTTTGATTATTTGGTATTATACACCTCAGTGATGTTACTATACTACTCGATGGAACTATAGAACTGTACCTAATAGGGCGCATTAAAAATATGTTTTAGATAAACTAGTACTTTAGATACTTATTTCACATCAGGTTTTATTAGTGCCACATATAAAAACTAACCATTTCCTCTCTATGCTATTTTCTTATTCTTCAGTATTTTAATTATTTATACACATATAAAATGCCTGGGGACATCAAAAACTGGGTGGATGCGCATATGAATTGTGAAGACATTGCCATGAATTTTCTAGTGGCCAATGTAACCGGGAAAGCAGTTATTAAGGTGAGATTTTACTTGATTGTTCCTGAGGATCTATCATGTATGTAGCAGCACTCATAGATCTCATAATTATGTACAGTTCAAACATAGCTTATTAGAGCTCTGTGCCTCTTTTCTCATCCATTTTGAAGATGATCCCATCTATTTGTAAAATACTCTCTACATCCATACATTTTTTTACTTATGGATATATATTGCCTGGGACCATTGTGACTAGAAAGTTGCAGAACTCCTTAGTTTCCTTAGTAATTGCAGAAAGTTAAGCCGTTTGTTTTAAAAAATAAACAAGATTTAAGAGAGGTGGGGAATGTGAAGGAACAATCCATCTCTGTCTATTTCAGCTGCAAAAAATTTTTTTTCCCTCGAATTTATAAACCGCGCCCTCTCCCCCAAAGGGGACTCGGGGCGGTGCACAGGATAATTAATACACAATTACA
>JAPKID020003841.1:0-12065 GCA_026931265.2 Tropidonophis doriae
ATGAATGAATGAATGAATGAATGAATGAATGAATGAATGAATGAATGAATGAATGAATGAATGAATGAATGAATGAGAGCTGTCATGCTGTGTCATGATACCGTCCTGTTGTTCTTTGCTCCCCCCATGTTATCTACTTTAGCCTGTACTATATCTTAAGCACAACAGCCGATTATTGCTACAGATAATTTTTGTATAAAAACCTGGAATTTAAGGAACATTTAATAGATAAATGCCACAATGCATTCCTAGAGGATGAGACTGCTTATAAAATATTGTAACAATGTAACTGTCTCCAGTTAAATAACCATAATCCTGCTTTTATGAAATCATACAGAGAAGCAATACTATTTCCTTGTCAAATAACTGTGTAGCAGAGGTTAGGAAGCAGATGTCAGAGAATGAAACCTACAAATTAAAACATTTAAAATGTATACTGTACATAAGCCAATACAAAATATCCTTCTAAAACTGTTAACAATGCACGTTTGCAGTTTCTTCCCACTGTACTCAATGGGACTCATAAAAAGGAGGAAAAGGTAGGAACTAAACCTAAATGTTTCGATTTATTTGTACACTTTATGCTTAGGAGGGCACCTACCACAATCAATTCTGAATGCTTGATTATAATTATTTCTTTTAATATGATAGTGCATATCATTCAGAATGATAGTTAAAGTCAGAAAGGAGAAGAATATAATTGTCAATATAAGAATAAACATCTGCATAGCTATCAACCCATACTGGTAGCTATTTAGTAAGAAGTACAATGCTAAAAAGAAGCATATTATTCATATTGGAACACTTTACAGCTTGCATTATTAATTGAGTAATCAAAGCAATATTATTCACCCACATCCTCTCTACAACCAAATGGTCAGGTTATTTAAAGTCGAGTCTTCTGGAACTTTAAAATCAATACATTTATTATCATATAGTCTTTGTGTCTGGTAGGTGGGTTGAAACTGTTGCTTTTGCTGCAGGAAACTATTATATTGCAAGTGCCCCTGAGGAAATATTTTGGAAGGATATTTAAAGACCTGCTACACCTCCATGAACATTGAAATAATGGGAAAACTCAAACTATCTTTGAAAAGCAGAGACAAAAATCTCCTCAGAATTAAACAGCTGTTTCACATATTGCCGCCAAACTATTCATTTCTTCTAAAAAATTTCAGGATTCATTGAGCTTCACAATTCAACATCAATTAGCTAGGCTGCTATAGTAGCAGCTCTTTTTGGGAGATTTTTATTAGCAATTGTTTCTGAAAACAAAGATGTGCAGTTGAAAATCGTCTCTCCTCTTTTTTTCTTTTGAAATCAGTTTACTCAGCTATACCGCAACCAAAACTTCTAATTCATTCATTATCTATATCTGATAGCGAAGTGGCACGTGGAGCCATGTCGCCTGGCATGCGCAGCATCACTCGTTCCTCTTCTGGGTTTCTGGCGCACATGCCCAGGCAATGATCAGCTGGCATTTGTGCGGGCGGCAGTGCAGGAAACCTGAACAGCTGGTTTTCCTTTTCCGCATGAGCATGCACGCCAGCCAGCTGATCGTTGCGTGCACATGCACACCAGTAATCACAAGACTTGCTGGCCTGCACGCATGCACACACCGGAAACCAGAAGTTCATTTTATGGCCCGCGCATGCCCCCTGGGCAGCTCGCCTTCCTGGCTGCGGCCCAGATGAGTGTGCATGCGTGAGCGAAGCACACGCATGCACAATGCTCCCTTTTTGGCACTCAGTGCACATGAACGCACTCCCTTTTTGGCACAGTGATTGTATAGATACAGATGTATACAACTGTACAAATACAGATGAGACTGTTAAATGTGCTCCATCAGCACTGTCTCCACCAGTATGTATGTATTTGAATATGTATATCAATGGTGGGTTCCTACAGTTTGGACTGGTTCGGCTGAACCAGTAGTAGCTTGGCGGCCTGGGTTGCTAGAACCGGAAGCGACCCAGGCCTACCACACCTCTGAACTGGTTCTCTGGCGGTGCCATAGGCTGTGTCATCTTGTTTTTTGCTTCTGCGCAAGTGCAGAGCAATTTTAGCTGTTATCATTATCATTATCATTATCATTATCATTATTTATTTATTTATTTATTTATTAATTAAATTTATAAACTGCACCCTCTCCCCGAAGGGACTCAGGGCATGAGCAGCGAGCATCAAGTGCGCACATGCGGCATGTCTCTGAGTAAACTGGCAGTAGTCTTTGCTGGAACCCACCCCTGATGTATATGTATGTGTATGTGTATGTATTTGTATATGACTGATCTGCCTGGCAGTCTCCTGATGCTCCTATCCTTGTTAGGCTTCAGGAAGTCATTAAAAACAGAAATGTTAAGAGAGTCTTTGATAGATGCCATTAGTTGACATGAATGTTGATACTGATTATTTTACAATTTTATTTGTGTTTCAGTTTTTTAAGACATTTTTTGCTTACTGCTATGTAACCATACTTATTACCATGGATATTTTCTTGGTCTGCTGATAATTTCTGTTGTGGGAAGCTAAATAAATGAATACACATGCACATATACAATCTGTCTAGAGAACAAGCGCCCCCAAAAACATCAAGAAACAAGGTTGACATAGTGTGACTACAGTCAAATATCACTATATGATCATTATAATTTGGGAAGGTGTCCCGCCACTCTAGGTCACATGGCTTTGCCTCTTCCTCTCCCAGCTTTCATAGTCAAGTGCCAGAACTTGGGTTTTAAATTTGTGGGGAGTGAGGGTTGCCTTCATCACTCAATAAATTGCATACAAACCAATGGCATTATTTCATAGCTAATAACAATCAGTTTTGTTTCCTAATCTGAAGAGTTGACACAGATGTATCCATAGAATCCAAGGGCAGGACAAAGTAGAACATGAAACAGCAATATGTGGGTGGAAATCTCTGTGCAGAAGTTGCAAATAAAATATTGATAAAAGAAAACGTAAAAACAATCTCCAGTCCCTTTAACAGAATTCTAATATCTCACAGTTTAATAACCATTTGAGTTTGCAGATTATTTGTTGTGTTTTTAGACACTGCCTAGGTTTATATCTATAGATAGTCCGCAACTCATAGCCATAATGCAGCCTGGAATTTCAATTGTAAATTGAGGCACCATGTGGCCAACCTAATTTTATGAGTTTTTTGTAGCGATTGTTAAACAAGTGCTGCAGTTGTTAAATAAACACCACACTTGGTAACATTGCTTTCCAACAAAAAGGGAGATGACACCTTTGGAACTCAGGAGCCAGGCCATTAAGTACCTTTTGGGTAGGTCCCACTGTAACTTCAAACCATCACTAACTGACAAATCATTAAGGAGGGATTACCTGTAGTCCATCTAACATACCGTATTTTTCAGACTATAAAACACACTGGAGTATAAAATGCACCAAGATTTTGAAGAGGTAATTTAAAAAAAAATTTTTTTTTGCACTCTGCAGCCCTCCCAAACCCTCTGCAACCCTGTTTTTTTGTGAAATACAGGGCATACAGAGAGTTTCAGAGGCCTACAAAGTGCTCCTGGGGGCTGGGGGCACAGCAAAAATGAGCAAAAAACAGCCTGCCAATAAATAGGGAATACATAGGCTTTGGGAATGCTCCTGGGGCTGGCAAAAATGAGCCCCAAATGGCCCATTTATGCTCATTTTTGCCCTCCCCAGCCCCTAGGAGCACTTTGCAGGCTTCCCAAACTCTCTGCACATCCATTTTTGCAAAGGGGTGGGGTTTCGGGAGGCCAAAAATGCTGCATTCAGTGTATAAGACTCACCCAGATTTTCACCCTCTTTTTTAGGGGAAAAAAGGTGTATCTTATACTTTGAAAAATACAGTAGTTATTTGTGAAATCTATATTAACCTTAATTTTCGCATACCACAAAGTTTGTGCCACTCAAACTTTGGCTCCGTTTTTTCTAACTCTAAGAGGCTTCTATTCCTTGGCAGCACCTATTCTTTAATCCAAGCCAACAACAGACCCTATGTACTTGCACTTTGCCAGTTTCTTGAACATACCTGCATGTGTTCTGGGTGTACTTTTCACACACCCTTCATTACCTGCGTATAATGCTCCCCAACCCAAACTATGCCTTTTATACACAACCTCACATCTTCTTGTAATTTTAATATCTTTTTTTTTTCTTCTCGCAGTTTGTATGCCAACCATTTCTCTGGTTTATTTCAAAGGGGATTTTTTGTTTTGCATAATTAATTTTTATTTCCATTGATTACTATTAACATAATCTTTACCTTAGAAGCTTAATTTGTTGAGATATCCCTATCATCTCTGGAAACAACTTTCTTTTTCTTTTTATCTCACCCAAAATAGCTTGTGTTTTCTCTTGCCTCTTCTTTTTGGAATTCACTATTATGTTTTATAAAGTATCCTCTTATGAAAGCTTTGCTTGAGACCCAAACCATTCTTACATCTTACACCCTTAAGATTATTTTCAAAAAACTCTTTTTCTTTTTACAGTTCCCCACTATTACTTCTTTCTTTAATAGCATTTCATTTAATTTCTAGCTGGGTTTTCATTTATAAACCAAACTTACTGAATCTAAAAAGGTCTTTGGTAATATCTCTACTTTATGCATCTTGTTAGTCAAATTCTTCAAAATCAAAACATATCTGTTCTTGGAAAAGATATGTGTATTACCTTGAATCCCTCTTCACACTAAGCTCAAAATTATACATCGTTTTTTTAAAAAAAATAACGCAACTTGCATTTTTTTTTTAATTCCTAGATTTGAGAAAGAATTTTGGTTGAGATTCAGAGCAATTCTAAAGGATTTTGGTAAAAATGTTAGAGATAAGGTTATCAAATATTATCATTTTTTTTAATGGGATGAAGAGGTACTGAGGCAGAAAATGACAAAGTTTATAAAATAAATACAAGATTTTCAAAATTAAAACTGTTCCTGATCACAAAAAAGATAAGAAGACAAGAGACAAATTCTGCACAGCATTTTAATTCAAAATTGAAGATGTATAATACAGAATAATTGTGCTTAAAGTGTTTCCAATTAGAATGCTGCATAAGAGAAAAGCACTTATTTCTGGCTGATAACTTTTGGTTAATGTTATTTCTGATAAAGATTCATAATCTAAGAAAATCAGAAATTGTAAATGTAGACTAAGTAGAACCATCCAAAGATGAAAGTTCTCAAATTAAGTACACCTCATTATCATGCTGCATTTATTCAGATTTTTGCTCTATCTGTTCTCTATCTCTGATATCAGCTTATATTTAAGCAACATGTATAACATTTCCATATTTTCTTCCCACAGTACTTGTTGTCCTTTCAAAAAAGTTCTCTGACATCTGTTTTATAATGGAATATTCAATATTGCATGGACTTTGGCACCATATTTTCTCTGCCAAGTCAATTTGGCTGTATAGAGCTGAATTCTAAGGAACGTAACAGTAACTGCTAGAAATGAAGTAGATCAAAACAAAAGAACTCAGCAAGACTTCACAGAATGCAGAGTCTTTCAGAGTGTGTTTGAAGATGAAGCTGCTGAAGTAAGAGGCATCAAAATGTATGCACACAAACATGCATGAGCACACATATACACACACAATTACAGGAAATGCAAGATAAATTAATCATTATGCCTACACAAGGCTTCTTGCTGAACGCAGCATTCCCTACTCTGGGGCCTTTGGCTGTCATCACAATTGCTGAATCTGTTCATTTAATATTGATTTAATCCAGCAGTGAAAGTCTATGATAATAAAGTATTGGATAAGTTCTAAGAAAAATACAAGGCAAAGCTTCAGACTCAGAGGAGCATAATAACATAGCATAAAGTAGAGACCAGATTCATCTCATTAAAGTCTAGGCCAGTCAATTTAAGACTGTGCACCTTTTTTCAGAAAAAAACTTATTCACTTTAATTAATATTCTCTAACAAATGTCTTCAGTACAATTTTAAAATGTTCAGCTAAAGTCTACAGAATTACATATTTAAAAATAATAATGTTATAATACAGTAATACAACAAAATGTTTTCATATTTCATGAAATATCTTTTCAACGCCAGCACATCCCATGCCATACTCACAATATCTAATAATAAGTTATAATGTGATTTATCTGATTTTGGCTTAGCATGTCAATATGAACTCAGAAAGTCATGGTTTACCAACAGAGCATTTCAAACAAGTCCTGGTTTACTACAATGTGAGAACCCAATGAAGATTCAAGTCTGCATCATCCAAAAATTAACCCAAACAATCAGTCTGTAGAAACTTTGATCCTAGAGCCTTATTCTGGCAATTTGTTCTTCACTAGCACAAAGTTCCTTCTGGCTGCCCATATGCTTTTCCTCACAGGTTGCCATTTACCTGGCAGAATTCTGGATGGCTACCGCTGGTGTTGACAATCCTGTGGTTAGACTTCTTAACCTTTTCATTCTGTCCCTGCCATTTCCAGCACTGCCACCATTATCACTAACCATCTTGGCTTCTTTTGCCAGGAGAGGTTGATTATCCATGGCCTAGACCTGCCAGTATCTGAGCTCTTCATGAAAGTATATTTTGCCTTTTGCCTAATAAAGCCCTCTTCCAGGGCTTATTCAATAAAACATAATTAAAACAAACTTAACCCTAACCATACAACCTAGATTAAGAAAACCATGTATCCCTCTCCCAACAAATACAGTTGTTAAAAATTCTTCAACTATACATATTTGTTTGTCAAGAATACATGATCCAAGGCATTTTCTGTATTAACCTCACAGAAAAATAGATGGACAGATGAAATGGGCAAAGGCATTGTCTGATGAACACCCTATACAAGAAGATTTACTTGTGTTACCAAAAAAGTATTCTTCGTTGCCAAAAAAAGCTTTTATTTAGCCTTTGGAAAGAACATTTGATATTTTCTTTATCTTAAGTATGTCTATATACAGTGCTGCCAACTATAATTCAAAATCCCTTCACTGTGTATTTATTTACTTGCTTATCATTTGCCTTTCTACGTCCTTCAAGAGGTTTAAATGAAGATGTTTCTTTGTGTTATTCTCATAATTTTATGAGTAGGTTGGACTGAGAGAGAGTGACTAATATTAAGAAACTCATCCAGTGAGGACAGCCTTAAATTTGGGTTTCCCCAGTCCTGGCCTAACACCTACACCACTAACTGCAACTTCAGTTGGTAGGAGAAAAGATAAAAACAAATGTTACAGCAATGTTAAAACTAGCAGAGTAGTAGTATTTTCAAAGAATATAATCAACATCATTAAAGGCATGCACAGTAATCCTCAGTCATCAGTCAATCCAGTTCTTTTTTACAAAATCTCAAATCACAATAAATTAATTAATGTGCACAAGACTTTTTGCAAGAGAGATTCAGATTCAATTTTAAATTGTATCAATATTTAATTACATTTGGTAAAGCCTTTTTGAATGCAAACAAGAACTAGAAGGCATACTTTATTGTTTTTTACTTTGGTCCTATATAGTTATGGAACGTTTTTTAGTTTGATGTTTATTGTCTTTGACTTCAGAACTGTTAATGGTGATAATAAAAGAACTAGACAGGAAGTCTGGGGTAATGTAATGCAACATTCTGAATGAATGGGATCCATGAAAACATTGTGTTGTGTGACATGAATGGATACATAGAAACAAAGTGATAGAACAGAAAAAGCAATTGGCCATTCAAAGATCCACAATAAACAAGAATGTTGACTGGTAAAAATCTTCTTAGAAAAATAACTGTTTCAAATACACGATTTAAGACATAAGTTTATTTATATGTTATCTGGTGAAGCAATAAATATAAATCTAAAAGCAGATTGATGTGATTGTTTACTATAAAGGACAGAGAGAATTGCAATTAATATAAAGGTGATGATGAAAGTGAACAAAACATGATTTGGTACTGTCAAAACAAATTACTAGAAAAGTGGACATCAAAAATGAAAGTGAAAGAAACTGAAGTGAAAGTATGAGTTCTGCATGTAGCAGCACTAGATTAATCTTTCAAACTGGACATTAGAAAAAATGTCAACACTGCTTGGAACAGAATGAAAAAAGTGTGTAATTATCGCAGTAGTGTGTAGAGTTATTTAACAAGAGGCATGAAAAGAAATGCTTGGGAAAACAATAAGGGTCAAGTGTGAGAAAGAAAATATATATTTGTTGATTTGGAGAAAGTATGCAATACAGGCAATAGATCTGAACTAGACAATGTTTTGTTACATGCAAGTGAGATATATATCAAGTGAAATACAAAAGAAAACTGACTGAAGTTGGGTACTTAAGACTAAGAAGCATGTATGTAGCTGAACAAACAAGGACCAATACAAAAAACAATAAGACGTTGAGGTGGTTTGCAGTCATGAAGAGCAAGTGAATGGGGAACAAAAAGCAAATATACACATGAATGAAAAGTGCAAAACAAATATAGCAAAGAAGGGTGAATGAATGGAGAGAAAGAAAAAGACCAAGAAAGGCTCTCAATGAATTCCTGGAAAAGCGATGAGAAATTTTAAAACCAAAATGAAATGTATGAATTGGTAAATAGATATGATCAAAGCAAAAATTGTTGCAAGGATGGAAAAATATGTAGAAGTACAATAAAAGATGTGGGTATAATTTGTGGGTGCTTCATCATTGGAGGTTTTTAAGAAGAGACTGGACAGTCTCTTGTCTGAAATTGAATAGGATCTCCTGCTGCAGCAGGGGGCTGGACTAGAAGATCTCCAAGGTCCCTTCCTGCTCTATTTTGATTCTGATTCTGATTTTTTCTTTATCCCACACCTTTAACTTCTTCAGTTTACTATTTGTTATTCCTTTGTTGTGCTTTGCATAACACTGCTTAATACTCCTGAGAAGGAATAGGGTGGTGTGTGTATGTGTCTGTACACACACATATATATGCATATATTCTGAGCCGTGAGATGCCCTGAGAGCATTTCATTTGTGTAAGATAAGGAATATCAATTCCTTCATTAAATTAAACGACCAAGAGAGCTCTTTGAATTGCAATGCTGGCTCTAGACTTGTCAGGGACACAGCCAACTCTTTCTCCTTTGGCAGATTCTTCACAATTAGGGCCCGTGGGCTCCTAACGTCGTCACCCCGTGCCTCCATCAGTCCTCAATTTTGGGGGGTCCCTGCAGCACCACTCCATGTTGCATCCCTGAGCTACCCAAAACGGGAGCAACATTGCTTTTCGACTGTACCATCTTGAAAAAAAAGGGGGGGAAGCAACACTTTCTTCTCTTCTAAAACCTTCCTTCGGACAGTGTCCAAAACATAGCATATTTCCATACGGATACAACCCTTTCATCAGTTATAGTATGATCCCTCTCACCCCAACACCCCCTCTACTTGCCTTTTGAGTTTAGCTCTCCCTCCTGACGCCGCCGCAATATTAAGTCAATTGGCTCCCACGATCCAGAAGCGATCGCTTTTTTTGAAGGGGAGAACGAGGCTGCTTGTTTTCCTACTCGATCGCTTTCGTCAATGCATTCCCTCCATTCTTCACCTCCAAGGTAGCCGCAGATGGTTCGGCCCGGAGTTAGCAATCCAACCCACAAAGTCTTCTCGGCTCCCCTCTTGCTTTCCCTACTTTCCCTCGCCCGGCGCCGGTTCCTTCAAAGCGTCTTCGGTCATTTCCGAAAGCCGACAGCGGAAATAGTCGAAAAGTGGTCGGGAGGGGACGAAAAAGAGCACGGGAAAAGACGAGTGTGAACGGAAATTACCGAACGGGAAGAGAAGACGAGGGAAATCCATAGATAGGAAAAAGAGACAGGAAGATAACGAGAACAGCCGACTCTCTTCGGAATCCGAGCCCTCCTTGCCCGATTTTAGCGGTATAGGCGAAACTTAACTTTTCCGCCCCAAATATCAATTCCGTGTGGGCTTGGCACCTTTATATCACCAATACTTTTCGGACAAAAACCAAATAAATGGCAATCAATCAATCAATCCATCGATCCATCCATCCTCCTAGAAAGGACCCAGGGTGGCGTACATGCAAACATTAGAACCATATAGAGTACAATAAATTAAAATTATAACCTATGTCAAAAATAATAAAATTCCTGAAATTAAATTATATTATATAATAATTTATATAATAATTATATAACATATGCCATAGAGCCAAACTTGTAAACTCTGTCATCTACCAGCTGAATACTACTATAGTTGTTGCATAAAAATATGATTCCAGAAATTACATTCCAACAACTGGTGAGAGTGGTCATCAGGTGAATTCATCTCAGTTCATGGCCACAGCTTTGAAGGAACGTCAAGAAGCTCAGTTGGGCTGTCCACAAGCTCTCTTCATAAGGGTTGAAAGACTGAAGAGCCATTCAGAAAAAGCTTGTTGTTTTTCCAGGACGGTAAAAGAGGCCACTGGATGAAAGAGCCAAGGGCCGTTCCAGCCAATCAGGATGCAGCGAAGGGGAGAAACACTCTTTTGCCTTAGCAAACAGAGGGATAATCCTTCTCATAATCCCGGTTCTGCAACCTTGCCAAACCTTTGAACTTCTGCTACGTTCCACTTCAGCTCGAGTGCAATGCTTTCCCCTCCACTTCCGTTCGCCTTTAATCCTAGGAGAAAATGGACAATGGAGCCTATTGCCTGTTTCTGATCTTTTCCAGGACTCCTTCTGCCTTCTTCCCAGCAGCTCTTGGCTGTTGAGTTTATTTATTAGCTGCCCTCAATTTCCCTCTGGTGTTTCCCCCAAGAGAATCAACATACCACCCATGGCACTTATGGAAAATGCACCCCCCCCCCCCAGCAAATAAAGAAGGTAATTGCCATGTGTGTGTGTGTTTGTGCAGGGGTCATTTTGTATAATTTGGTTTTTTTGGATGCTGCTGCTGTTATTATATTATTATGATTATTATGGGGTGTATGGGATATTCAGGGAGGGGTAGCACCTCTGGCTTAGGGTTAGGGTTAGGGTTAGGGTTAGGGTTAGGGTTAGGGTTAGGGTTAGGGTTATGTAGGGGCACGTTGTGTCCTTTTAGGGTAGCTCATTTTGGGGCAGCTCATCCACCTTTGGTCCCCACCTGTCACTCAGCTCTCACCTATGGCTCCTAGTAGCTGTAGCATGCACAGCGGCCACACTCCGGGCAACAGTTTCAGCAGGCTGGCCAAACCAGGTTGCGAGTAGCCGTTGGGTCATTGACCTTTGGTGGGATAGGGACTTGTTCATCCCGAGCATGTGAAGACAGATTGAGCCAATGAAACCTACTAGAATAGGATGACGGTCATGAAGGTGGTCTCTGCCAGCATTGTGGTATGCTAAGAGCACAGCAAGACCCGAATGATGCCCTGGTCATCCTTCATTTTTCATCCATCCAATGAAGATGGACGTCAAGCTCCTCTCCTCCTTCAACACCCACCTGTTGCAATGACCTTGGTTCCCACAGGAAAACTTTTTGTTTTGACTGCTAGCTGGGCTGTCTATTTCCCCCTCCATTACCCCTTTCAAGCTTGGCGGCGACTATGGAGCAGCACAAAATGGCTTCAGCCAGGTTCACTTGAGTTGACAGGAAGCATCACTCTGAGCTACCTTCTTGACAATCTATGTTCACATCAAATTCTTTGATGGGTTTGTGTTTTTGCATATCTTTTTAACAAACAGCCTGCAGTGAAATGATGCAGGTTGCCTCCTGACCCAACACGTTCTCAGCCATCTGTTCTCACTAGCATTCCCCATCACCAACTCTCCTTCCCAAATAATTCAATTCCAAATTAGGGGCGTGGGGTTTTTTGGGAAAGGAATGGTTGTAGTGATTGGTTTAGGATCTGAACTAAATTAAACCGAAAAAGTAAGAGTTCCCCTCGCAGATATGTGCTAGTCATTCCCAAATCTACGGGGTGGTGCTCATCTCCATTTCAAAGCCAAAGAGCCAGCACTGTCTGAAGACGTCTCTGTGGTCATGTGGCCGGCATGACTAAATGCTGAAGGCTCACAGAAAGCTGTTACCTTCCCATCAAAGGTGGTTCCTATTTTTCTACTTATTTATTTTATTTATTTATTTATTTATTTATTTTTAGGACTTATAGACCGCCC
>JAPKID020003842.1:0-12064 GCA_026931265.2 Tropidonophis doriae
CCATGGTTTTAAATCCTAGCTCAGAAAGAAACTACTGGATGAGAAACTACAGGACATCCTTTTAGCATATCAGGTCATATCATTTCAGCCATGTTTTACCATTTGCTACAACAGCTACAAATCTGCACTTAGAGGTTAGTTAAGCCCATATTTGTCTCTAGTAAAATACAGACAATTCTGGCAGGTTAAAAGCCATGTCTGAATTAGCTTATCCTATAGCTGTTCAAGGAAATGACTGTCTCTGTCCAGACTTAAATTCTTCCAATGCATTGATGTAAGCGAAGCACTTACATCAGCTATTCTTAAGCTGCCCAAGCTCTGGAAGTTGGCTATAAATCAGTCAAGCCTAGCAATCAGATGCAGCTATTATTAGAGAACAAAGAATGTCGAAAATTGGGTTATAAGCGCATATACTTTGCAGGAGCATCTGATCGGCCCCTGTTGGCTGTCATAGATTAGACAGATTTTGGTTTGATCTAGCAAAGATGGTTTTTACAACTGAGGTGAGGAAAGGGCTTTCAGTAGGGGGTGTGCAAATGTTTCAAATTTCAACTGTTTTAAATTCAAAACCTGAAATAAGTTTGTATTTTAAAAAGGCTCTTTCAATCACTCGGAAGTGCTCTGAGCTTGAAACAGGGTGTTTTGAACTCGAAAACAGAGTTATCAGAGTGCAAAATACTTCCAAGATTAGTCCGTTTCGAAAGCAAAATAGCTTTCCACTTGCATATTTATTTGCTCAAACCTGAAATGCTTTGCATGTCAGTAGCTTTTAGACTTTCACATTACATTAAATGATTTATGTCTAGAAGAAAATTAAGTCATACATAGTATGTTGCTTTTTCAGTCGGCTCAGAATATTACCAGCAGCCCAATCCCTAGAAATACATGTGAATTATTAGATAAATCCTCTTGTGCCCCTCATTTTTTAAAAACAAGAAATCAGGTATCTTAGACTGTGGATTAAATGCATCACATTATACTTCTGGATATATGATAGATCGATCGATAGATGTATACATAAAACGTATATTGAAGCAAACCTGTATAGTATGCATCCTTTCCATATACCATGCAACAACATGCAAATTTATATATGCTTAAATAACCAGAGCAGCCTCACATGAGGCTTGTGTTGCACTGAGATTATCTCACTACAGTGCATATTAAAACAAACAAGCAAACCCTGATACAGAATTGCATCAAGGGGAAATAAGAACCTCACTTTCTAACCCAAACATCTTAATTTAGAGTTCCCACCGTCAGTGAACATGTCTGCTGTAAAGATGTAAATGTATTCATTAGAAGGTGGTTGTAAACCTAATTGACCAAAATTCCTAAATCTAAGTGGCTTTATGCCAGTTGATGTCATAGTAAGCTTTTGCTAGCAATATTTGGTGGTTAGGAAGGAGTGAGGTAACGCAGACACTGTTGCCTTTCTCCTTCTACATAGTCTATTTTTGGAGTTACCAAAAGTCTTTATTTTGCCAGTAAACTCATCAAGACAACCACTGCAAAATGGAATTTGCACACTCATAGCAAAGTGAGCTGTCAAATCACATGCCATAAATGAAGATTCACTGGTATTTTCCCCAAAACCCAAGGGTTATGGCCCTATCAAATAAATGCATTGTACTGTGTGGCATTCTACATAACAAAAAGGTATGGGTAATCTTAAACTGAATCCCTATGCAGTCGATGCAAAGAGTTAGAAGGCAGTAAAGCATACTGCAATAAAATACCAGTTGTAGGTTCTCTCCTTAGGTTACATTTATTCAGCTGGTCCGTCTGTGCTCTCGTCAGTGCACGTATTCGACTGAGTTCTTCCTTCATGCCCCAGAAAACACTTTCCAGTTCATCCCTAAAGATTAATGATTTCAGATGTAAAGTATTACCCTGTGCTTTTTCTGTTTCCTTTAGCACAACAAGCATATCGTTAAAAACACCAGCACCATCTGTTCCATGGTCCCATCTTTAAGGAAATTTGATAAAACAGTAACTTTATAAGGTAGCTGATGGGAAGGAGAGATTATCAAACTGGCTGAAACAATACCACACAGAGATGTGATTAAACCTCCCCACTCTCTCCCCTCCCCAAACTAAATGATTCTTACATATTACAGCCTCCATTAGAAAATACAACTAGCATACAATAGGGATTTTGTTATTTGTCCTTCTGGCCTCCAACAACATAAATATTGGAGCATAAGGGGGTTTTCAGGGGGAAAGTGTGAGAAATTAAAATAACTGAAGTAACTTATGGCACAAAGATATCAGTGTTTTCCTCTGCTAAGTATGTTATTTTTTTTAAAGTAGAGAGATCCAGCATGAACCAATATAATACCTTTATTTTGGTGTGCAGGATGAAAGCAAAATAAATTTGAACCTATTTCTGACATTTATCCTTGAATGGTATGTAGAAAACAGCCCTTATTGATACCATCCATGGATAAAATGCCTCTCCATTTGCAGTGTTTAAGCATATTTGGATAGTGAGGGGTTCTCTTGGAGCAGCTTGAAATCAGAAGAGGTTGACTGAGGACCCAGAGCTGCTTGGAGAGAGGAATAAGTCCTAAAAGATGCAAAATAGTGAGCACAGTGAAAGGTGAAACAATCACTTTGTTCTTTTATCTTCTTGGAGATCATAATTCTGGCTTTGGAGACAGTCTGTTCCAGCCTGATTCTTTTTCCAATTCAGATCTAGAATTTTTGAAAAATGATCCAGGCTTCAAGTATCATTTAAATTGATCCATGTGAAATCCAGCAAGTGAAGGTTTTAATGCATAGGTTTTAATACCTATTTGCTCTTCTGCTTAGACCGAGCCTTTCCTTTTTGTTAATTAAGGCACCAGGTGTCCACTACAGCTTTTATGTTATTAATTGTTCAGTTTAGAGGACACATCACCCTAAGCTGTGATTTTATTAATCACGACTTAGTGGATAAGCCTGGCTTATTTGCAGTTGCCTCTGTACTTATATTGCCTAAGTCCCAAATTGTAAATTACAAAGCAAAAGCCAAAACCAAGCAAATCACATTAGTTGTGATATGTCAACTCAGCCTAAAAGAAGTTCTAAACATCTATCTTAGAAGTGGGATGGGAGAAGACAAGAAGTAAGGGAGAAATATCTTTTAAAATGCAGAATGCAAGGACAAACAATGCATATATTATAGGAGGGGGAAAAAACCCAATTCCATACCTTTCACAGACAGATGCAGAAGAGACCCCTGATGATAATTCCTGTCTAGACGAAGGATGTTTTTCACTCCTTGCCTTCTCAAGGTGATCAGAAGTAGGAAAAAGAAAAAAAAACTTGAATTATAATTCAATTATATTCAATTGTTACAAGAATCATCCCTATAAATTAACAGAACCATAAAATACTAATATAATATCCGTTTGTTAATGGCATCTTGCCTTACTTTTTATGCAAAAAATCAAATCAAATCCATAAATCATTGTTTAGAAATATGTATGCTGGAAATTTACTATGGATCACATCCTCATTATTTTTGGGTGCTAAAATACGCCCAAAGTAGTTTCGATAGCTGAGTTAACCAAGAAGTGCTGTTCACCCTGGTTTCGCACTTATACCTCAGAAATAATCAATTTAGCTAAATAAAAGGGACACATTGAATGCTGACCTGCATTTCATTCTTTTTTATTATTAAAGGCTTTCCCATAATTCAGTCATTTCCATACAAAAAGAATTCATACAAATATTCTTCCACGTAAAATTCTCTCCACATAATGAAACTGGGCAGGGATTACTAAGTCCATACATATTTATGCATCAGGCTTTGTACATTAATATGCATCGTAAAACTATCAGGAAAAACTCCACTTTGCTTTTTATTAAAGCTGATCCAGGGCTAATATAACATGGTTTTTTTTTCCAAGCAAGGAGAGAAGTTATTATATTTTACTACCACCTTGTGGATTACCCCTGTATTACATGGGCGTTTTATTTCAAAGGCTTCTTCAAGGCGAGTTCGACTTATGGGAACTTCATGGACATATCCTTGAAGCTTTCTTGATAGTTGTAAAAAAGTGGTATTCCACTGTAGTAGTTGTTTAAATCAGTTTACCCTACAGCCCAATTTTTTTTTCAGAGCATTCCCACACATGCCCTAACTGGATCAACCTTGCTTATCTTTAGAACCCCATGAAGGTTGGCCAGGGTTTGCCACATGCTGCTGATCCATCTTTTTACATAGCTTTCAGAGTTTAGAAAAGATTTTCCTGGATAAGTGAAACCTGTATAGTATGGTCTTTAAAGTAAAATTAGGTATACAAAGGAATGACAGATTGCATATCTGCTTTTCACTCCAAAAGGCAAAGGAAATTAATCTGATTATTTTTTTTAATACATAGGCCAGTATTTGGAGTACTTTATTTACAGAAGAGTCCACTGCATTTAGTTTTTGGCTTACAAAATTAGTTTCAATCCTATAGTATCTGAATGTCTTCAGATCTCTATAGTATCTCTGAATTTTCTTACCTCTTTTTCGTATCTTGATACCTGTATGCAATTTTGTGCTTCATTTCTTTCTTTCAGCTGCTTTTTTAGATTCCTTATTTCATCTTCTTTGGCAGTGATAATAGATTCAAATTTCTTTTCCTTTAAATTACTATCTTCTTCAGTTTTTTTTAATTTTACACTCTCACTTTCCAATTGTTCCTTTAAAAAAACCCACATATACACACAGAGAGAGAGAAAGAGAGAGCACAGTTGGTTAATTTTCAAGCTCTGAGGAATGTCATTATAGAATAGATTGTTATAGGCTAAATTAAGTCTTAGCAATCTGTGAAAAAGCTGTGAAAAGGCGAATTCCATGTTAGAGATCATTAGGAAAAAGATTGAAAAATAAAACTGACAATATCATCATGCCTTTATACAAATCTATGGTGTGACCACACTTGGAATATGGCACACAGTTTTAGTAGATGTATTTAAAAAAATATTATGTGATGGAGCTGGAAAAGAGGCAGAAAAGGAGCAATTAAAATGATCAAGGAAATGGTGCAATTTTTCTATGAAGAAAATAGGTAAGAGAGATACAATGTAAGAGTATATATAATATGCCACAACGTAAACAGGTAATGTATAGATAAATTTCTCTTTCATTCATTGGAATTATCTAGTGGAAGTGAAAGATGGCATTTGTATGACATTCACCATTGAACAATGGTCGACAGTATCAGGAAAACCCATCAAGCATGTTGGTAGTGAAAAGTAATTACTAAGATAGCTAAATATGGCAACCAAGGTCCAAGATAGTAAGGCTCTTTTCAATAGCACCTGCTTAGCAACTGAGTGGGAAGTCATATTTTCCTCAAAAGTCATGTGATTAAGGGACCACATAGGCCTTTGATCTGATCAGGACTCCTTTTGTGCTCCTATGTAAAATCAGACTTGAGTAAGCACCATTAGGTTAAGATAAAATAATTAGAATTCATTTACTTACAACATGCAGTTAATTTCCTTGTGGACAATTATTCAAAACAATTGTGCTTTATTTTGAACACATACATAAAAGGAGTCACACCACCACTATGCATATTAGTGCTTAGAAATGCAAGAACTGTTGTCTTCTTCCATTTATAAAGTCTGTTCACTAATATTTAATTAGTTTCAGCATGTGCTAGAATCAAGATAAAATATATTTAAAGAAAGTGACAATAGTCTTCAAGGCTCTTAATTTCTGGAACAGTTAAAATGTAGCTATTTAGCACTTAGGATTTTGCAAGACTCAAGATATTACGCTTCAAAAATAAGCTTAATAGTCTACTTTTAAATGGTCTACTTTTCTCCTGCATCATTAGGATATAATCTATTAATTCTCTGTATATAATGACAGTCTATACCAAAAGGGGGAAAACCTCAGCAAGAAAAAAATAAAAATAAAAACACGAAGATATACCACCACCAGCAGCAGCAGTGGTAACAACATTGTGTTTTCTTGAAGATCAAAATCTCCAGCTCTGATGGATGCATGCCATTTGCCAATTCACTATGAAGAACAGTAATTTGATGTAATATTACATTTTGTATGTGTATGTTTTGAGAAATGGCAGTCCAGAGTCAAAACTGGAAAACATAGTCTCAGAAGTTGGAACACGGTGAAAATGATGAGTAGCTAAAGCCTTAGTTGGTTCCATCTGGTCAATCTGTTTAACTAATGACAAGCAAAACGACCAGAATACATTTGCTTTTGTTCACATTTTGAATGGGGAAAGGAGTAAAGTGCAATCTTAGTGGCTCATCCATAAGATTTACTTCTGGGTAGATATTGGGTTGCAAAATGCTATTATGAAGATAAATATTTCCTCAAACTGAAAAGAGGGGAAACTGCTGAAGTGATGAAAGCTCACTTTTGTAAATATATATTTTAACTCCCCAGTTAAAATTGCAAAGATTTTATTTATGTGTGACTGTATAAACATAAAAATATTTTATTTTGATATAGCAAGCCACTCAGAGTTGCCTTGCAGTTAGATAGGTGGCAAATTGAATAAATAAATAAAATTAAAAAGGAAATAAGAAAATAAGGTGGATACGACCAGTACTTTAACCACTATTAAAAATGCTGCTCAGTCATTCTCTAAGTTCTGTATTTCTTTCTTTTCTTTTTGTAAGCCACCTAGAGAACATTTGGTGCTATTAGCTGCCTGCGTAAATGTAAATAATAAAATAAATTTGTGGACGTGTTTGATAGAAAGGTTTTAGAAGGATGAAATCTATCTTTCTATTTCTGGATGGGTGGGAAAAGCTATTAGCACCACATTTTGCTCAGAGAGGAGCCAAGGAAGATGGTAATAAATAATAGGAGAGATACAACAGAAGAAGAAACAAATGAAAGTTGTGAAAAGTACTGAGACAGTGACAGGTTTCTAAAAACAGAAACAAGCAAGCTGACCTTTCTAGGAATATACAATTTTTTAAAAAAGAAAAAAAATGTTTAAAATGTAACAGAAAACAATACAATGGAATGAGGGCTTTCTAATCCCAAACTTCACACGATAAACTGAAGGTAGTTAGAATGGACCTGGAGAAGGTGCATAACTTCATCTATTTATAAGACTCAGAATATTTGAACCCACTTTTTATTGCTAAAAATAAATCCTAAAGCACAAAACAACACATTAAAAATGCTTAAAGCAGAGATTGACAGTCTGTAACTCCCAATATTATTTTGTCCCTAGTCTTGTTCCTGAAGCTCATATATATGAACCTTTAGAGGGTTGTAAATATTTGATTTTCAAAGTGAAAAGAATGCTGGAAGAATTTTAAAAATTATAAAAGTTACAAAACAAGGTAAATATTTATTCAGTTAACTTGTTCCCTACATCCTGGAACGCCATTATTCTAGATTGCAGTAGTCTTCCTTCTTTCCTTGCTGTTTCTTAAGTTTGGAACTGCTTCAAAGAATATCTGTGCTGGGCTATGTTATCCTCCTATTTTCTTCAAACCTTTGGACATGGCCCAGGAAGTGGGGTGAATACTTGGAAGTCAAAATAATCCTAGGTCATTTTTCCCTGTCTCCTTTGTTGCTTCTGTAGTATTAAAGTTTAGACCGAAGTCTTCTCATTACACGAGATTGAAAAAGAATTTCATTGACCCTTGCAAATATTAGAGGAGACATCAGGAAATTCCCAGCTGTAGGCTCTATTGGGAACTTAAATAAACAATCCTATGTCCGCCCCCCCCCCCACCAAAACCCCCAAAACCTTGAAACCTCCAATGACAAATTACTTCTGTAGTGTTGCTTACACAGCTATACCTCCCTGGAGTTACCATGAGACGAGTGTGATTTGAAGGAGATTTAATGTTTTATGTAAACAAACAACAGCATCACACTTACCCAAGAGAACACGGGAGAATCAAGCATGAATGTAACAATGGAGAAAAAAAGAAGTAAAAATAGGAATAATTATTTTCCTATTATTGGCTTGTAGCCTTAAATTTCACTTGTATGAAGAGCAAAATTCAAATTACATAGCTGCACCAACAAAACCACATGCACATTCAACAGAAATCCTCACTCTTACCATCTGATGAGTGGGACTAAGACCTTGGCAATTTAACAATTTAATAGAGTTGGAAGGGTCATCTAGTCCAACCCCCTGCCTCTATCTAGGATTGAATTCACAACCTTCTGATTGGGAAGCGAAAGCTCCACTTCTAGGCCACAGCATTTTGTATGCTTTCACAATTTATGGTTTAGGTGTATAGCAAGGAACACTTATTTTTTTCTGATTTCCATCCTGCTCTTCCTCTATGTTTCCCAATAGATCTATTCTTTTTCTGATCTGGAGGTAATCTGAACACTCCAAGGAGTGACCTCCAAGTGCATTTTTTTTAAAAAAATAAGCATGTTGCTACCTATTTTATTGAGATATTATTTTTCTTCTGGCTTGTATTTGGATAAAACAGGAAATACCTCTCCCCTCCTGACTTTCAAGTATGACAAACCCCCTTTGCCTTTGATATATACTGAAAACAATACATCATTTTAAAAACAATAATATTTGTACTTCAAATAACATTTGAATTTCAAAGCGCTTGCCGTCTTCTATTTTTCCAATTTGTGTGGCCCCCTTCTAAAGTAGGTTAGTGTTACCATAGTTAAAAGAATTGAAGCAGAGGAAAAGAGGCTTGAGTATGGTTACTTTGTGAACACAATATTAGTTGGACATCTGCATGTTGTCACAATGCAAGCATTGCTTAAACACAAATAAGCAAATATACTGAGGCTATTTTTGTAGGGGCAATGAGGATTGCTTATATCCATATTTGCAGTGTGTAAATATAGGTACTATATTGTTACCAGAGGAATGTAACTTTTCTTTTTGTTTCCAATTCCAAATTTCTGAAGCAGAAATTGCAAAGCTTGCTTAAAGAGAAAGGAGAAAAGAGAGAATGAGAGAGATTCTGAAATTAGATTTCTCCAACATAATTATCAAGTGTCACTAATTTGACAAAATAGGTATTCTTTATTAACAAATTAACACATATGATTAAAATATGCTTAGTTGACAGAAATACAAGTCCCCAGCTCATTATCTGCAAGCTAAAAAAAATAAGCTTTCATAAAAGAGTTTAATATTAGGAATTGAGAAAAGCTGCCTTAATCCACATCAGAAGATTCATTTAGAACAAGTACTAATCTTTTTGAGCTCTCCAAGATTTCAGACTGAGTTTTTCCCCTTTACCTACTAATTCTCTTATGTCAGCTAGAGATGGTAGAAACTGGCCAAAATCCCAAGTAGCATTACATGTAAACATCATACGATTTCATTGAGATAAGATCCTATCTATTGCTTAATTCAAACAGATTTGGGAGACCTTCTGTTTCCACCCCCATAATTTAATGCCATTTCTCCTGCGCATGCATGCCTGACCTCCCCCCCACTGCCCCGTGCATGTGTGCCCAGCTTTCTTGGAGCCTGGGGAGGGCGAAAACAGACCATTTTTTGACTTCCGGTGGGTCTGGTAGATCCGTTTTTTGCCCTCCCCAGGCTCCAGAGGCTTTCTAGGGGCCTGGGGAGGCCAAAGCGCAAACCGGAAGTCTGTTCCTGAATTTCCGGTTTGTGTGTTGGGAGGTTTTTCAACCTCTGCAGGCTTTAGGCGGCTTCCCTGAAGCCTCTGGAGGGTGAAAAACAGCCCAATGTGCAAATCAGAAGTCTGTTCCCAAACATTTGATTTGTGCATTGGGCGGTTTTTCACCCTCTTGATGAAAAGTGGCCGAAAATCAAGACCTAAAATCAGCTGGCCAGTGCGCGTATGTGCACTGCAGCTGACAGAGCAATCCCTCGCATGCTCTCAGAAATGGCTCTGAGTGCCACCTGGTTCACCATCACGGCTCTAGGAAGACAAAAAGCAAAAGAAGTGTAAATAATACTGGAGAAAACCTGCAGGCCTCCAGCTATCAGCTCAACTACAATTCTTAACTTCCATCACCATTTGACATGCTGGCTAAGGCTGCTGGGAATAATAATTTGGGAGCACTAGAAAATTCCTTGCCACTAGTTTACTGTGACCAATACAGTCACAAAGGAGAGAATTAAAGATTTCCATTTTCAGTTGGAAGTTATATTGTGGTGACTCTTAATTGTGGCTAGTTGAAGACTGTCAAATGATTCCAAACAGGCTTGTCCATGTAGCTTACCTACATTTTGACAAGCTTTGACAACAAACAACACACTGCAGTGGATCAAAAACATACCCGTAGTTGAAATAGCTCCACTGAGGTTCAGCAGGAGTGATGATTTCTTCAAATTCATTCCCATTAAATGGGCTTCTCCTAACAATAATATACCCTTATAAATTATCTTTTTTTCTTTTGAACTTTTAAAGCCACCATATATCTTAAATAAAGTGTCCTACCTTCAAAAGCTTTTCCCTTTGCATTGCCAATTTCAGCTTTTCTTGGAGCTGATCAAAATCTGAATTCAACAAGGTACCATTTCTTCTCATTTCATTGTCTTCATGGACTGGAACTTGACTTTGTGTGTTGACTGTAAAAGAAAGTATTGTTTTGAATTAAAATATTTAGGTGGGTGTGAAAAAAATGTAGAATGCATTAGGGTTTTCTTTCACAGATAAATCCCAATTTGAATTTAAAAATACAACATTCCACCATCACACGGATAAAACAGTACACACGTTCTAAATAAAACTCATTTTCATAGATATACAAAAGAAAACCATAAAAAGATTGCATAAATGTTTAAACAGCGTTTTATTGCTGTTTAATGATACTGCAAAACAATGTAAAATCTGTTAATGAAATCAAATCAAATAAAACAGATATTCCATTTAAAAATAAGCAACAAGATGCAACTTAAACAGTTACTCATTTCCGGCTAAAAGTCATAGTGAATCAAAGCTTATTTCTTTAGGAGTATACTCAATCCAACTTGGGGTTCACAAAGAGGGTTAATGTCTGTGACTAAACTGAAGGGTTCTTTCTGAGTATGTAGAGAGCTTAACAACTTTCCCCAAGAACCTTGCCTTAATCATTTGCTGTTTCTCAAATGCTGGAAGTGTCAGACAGAGTTCTTACTTTAAATACTGGCTTATCTAGATTTCAGCTGCTTTTTTGAGTGAGCATTTGGGAAACAGCATCCCTTGAAGTCAAGTTTCTAAGATCCAGTTTACAACCTACTGGAATGTCTCAGAATGCTTGTACCTAATTTATATCTCTATACTATAAAACACCACATCGATATATTTTTAGCAGTCATATAATCTTTTAAAATCTATCTCGGTGTGCACATCAAGATCCTTGAACTGCCTTCCCTTTTAACAGAGATTGAGTCTCCACCTTCTTGCAGGTAATATTAATAGCCTACTATCAAATTTGCTCTCAGTCTTCTTTTGCAAGAGAAATCACTTTTCTGTTTCCTATTGCTTTAGCTGTTATCTGTGGCTTCCTAAAATCCTTTCCATTACTTACAAAATAGCATAGAGAAAGTAAGTTCAATTCCGCCCCCCCCCCTCAATGTACAGAAGGATATTATTAGCAATTTTAAAGGGCAAGATCCAAAAAAGTGATCAAGTGATCAGGCTGAAAAGTTGAGTACTTTCAAGACTGGATGGAAGATGCCAACTGGAGGACATGGAAATAAAGTCTAGAATGGACTGCCAAAAATATTGTTGATCTAGTCACAGTTTTCCTGCATTTCATCGACTTTTAGGATTTCACTAAAACTCCTTGGGTCATCGTTTCAGATATTATTTACTTACCAGATTCCTCAATGCCTTCAACAATTTACTGACTTCATTGGACGATTTGAAATAAATTCAGAGACGTATCTTCCTTGAAAATAGCTCACATTGAACTATATAGCACAATCAAACACCAGCATGGGAAATCCCAAAGGTGCTTTTTCAAGAGGCAACTGGAGTTTCTTGTTTTTCTTTGAAGACATTTCGCTTCCCTTCCAAGAAGCTTCTTCAGCTTTGACTGGATGGTGGGGAATGGAAGGATTTACAGTTGTGGTCAAAATTATTCAACCCCCAATGCTGTAAAGGGGTTTAGGGACTATAGTGTACATTTGGA
>JAPKID020003843.1:0-12062 GCA_026931265.2 Tropidonophis doriae
GTGGCTGCCTTAACACATGTTTCTAAGACCACTATACTATATAATACTTAGACAAATGTCTGTGTATGCTTAAAATGTTTGTCTAATTTCTAAGCAATATTATGAACAATTATCTCTCCTTTGATGCCTGAGCTTATAACAGTGTTTGTAGTCCCCATTTAGCAACCATGAGGTTAGTTGACTTAGTTGACTTCTGTTGCTGTCAGTTGCTATCCTGAACTGCTGCGGAAGCACTGGCTTGGCAATTTCTCCATCTGGGTTGGGAAAAAGAAGGTACTTCCTCAGTAGCTGTCTTGTAGGCTCTCAGTATCTCTGCTGGGTCCCAAAGTGAAGCTTCTTGGATGAAAAGTTAAATGTCTTCAAAGGTAAATTAGAAAGTCTAGTTGCCTCTTGAAAAAGCATCTTTGGGGCAGCCATGACTGGATGACTGAGACATAGACATCTCTGGTGATGCTATGAGGTACTAGGTTCTACTTTCCATTCACCTTTTGTGCTAAAGCCCAAACCTGCTTCTTCTTCATCATTAGTTGCCTGGTGAGCTGATAGCTGCAAATTCTTCTTATCTTCTCTCCCATAAGACACACATCTTCCTTCAAAATCTATGCTGTGATGTATTTTCCCTTTATACCGGGAACCAGGTGTGGTCCAGAGTTTCTTAGATACTTTAAAGCCCCAATAGGGGGGAAAAACAAAGGGAAAGAAGACTTTATTGGAGCTGTTGCCCGGCTGTCCTTGCACAGATGTCTGAATTAGAAAATGGAAACAACACGTTTATATCTCACTATAAATGTTGATATCTTCTATCAACCAGTTTTAGGCTATATTTCTATTCTAGTAATGTTAGTCTGGGGGGGGGGGGGTTACGCTCCTAAAATCATCCCTATAATCCATTTCTATTCTCAGTTTCATGACTGGTAGCAATAATAAACAAGTTTTTACATGCTTTATTTATGTTTTAACCTTTAAATCAACAAAAGCGTTATCCAATTTTGCATGAACAGCCTGGCCATAGTTTCTTTCTTGAGTTACTATATGCCCATTTGTGAAATCAGATCCACAAGAAGGAAATATCAGCACACTTCTGTGTGAATAATACATGAAGAACGTTACAATGTTCAGGAGTCACTATTTAATATAGAATCAACTTAATCAGAATTCTAAGATGGGTCTTGTTCAACCTTATAATGAAGTGATTATTCAGAGTGATTTGCTTTGGATTTAATTCAGCTATTATGGAATTATTTTAGAGGCCATAGTCTTTCCCACTTTCTGAACAGCACTTGAGCCATCTTCATGATGAATCTGAAAAGGCCCTAGAGAGACAGAGTGGCATTCAGGCTTATGTCAGGAATAGTGTGTGCTAATGTCATTCTCATCACAGTAAGAAGACAGAGAAATAAAACCCAGCAACAGAAGCACGTGCCTCTTGGCTTCATGCATTGCAAAGTACACTTCAGAATGTAGAATTGGAAGTACATATGTGGACATGAAGAGGGATAAAGTTCTGAACAAAAAAGTAAAGAACTATCTCTATGTTGTCCTCCCAAAATGTCACTTCCAAGGTCCCTTCCAACTCTGTTATTCTGTTGATGAAGAACAGGAATATTTTTATATATCTCTATGTTTATCTTTATCATCACTATCTATCTCTGTCTCTATCTTATCTCTCTAGTTGTGGGTGTTCCATCTCTGGAGATTTTAAAGAAGATTTTGGACAACCATTTATCTGAAATAGTATAGGGTCTTCTGCTTGAGCAGGGGTTAACTAGGACAGGGGTTCCTAACCCCCGGTCCATGGACCAGTGCCAGTCCGTTGCTTGATAGGAACTGGGCCGCAGTGAGCGGCACAACTCTTAGAAAGGGTCGGAGAGGAGGAGGAGGGAGAAGGGGGCAACCCCCTGGGCAGAGCATACACCAGGGGCAGGAGAGCGCAGGCGTGGCCACTGGCACCGTTGGGGGCCCGAGAGGAGCGAGTAAGCCAACTCACACACACCCTGCACACATGCGGCACCTGTTCCCCCTCCTCCTCGCTTCCCCTCTACCCGGCCGAACCATGGCCACCGGTCCGCGGAATTTTTTTAACATGAAACCGGTTCCTGGTGCCAAAAAGGTTGGGGACCCCTGAACTAGAAGATCTTTAAGGTCCGTTCCTACTCTGTTACTCGGTTATTCAGTTATCTTAAGATGAAAATAACCAAACTACAGGATGAGCCACGGTGGCATAGTGATTAAAGTGCTGTACTGCAGGCTATTTCTGCTGACTGCCAGTTGCCTGCAATTTGGCAGTTCAAATCTCACCAGGCTCAAGTTTGACCATCCTTCCGGGGTGGGTAAAATGAGAATCTAAATTGTTGAGGAAAATATGCTGATTCTGTAAATTGCTTAGAAAGGGCTATAAAGCCCTGTAAAATGGTATATAAGTCTAAGGGCTATTGCTATTTGAACAAGGACTGCTTGCATCACTAACAATAAGGTGTGTGCACCTGAAATTATTTTAGGTGGTGTTCTTGATTATCAAGCCAGCATTTGGAAATAGCTCATATTCAATGCCAATTAATGATCCCTTAATTGTCTAATTGGTGAGCATTTTACATAGAAAAGCTGCTAACCTCAGTGTGACTAATTTTGGTTCTACGTTAATTGTAAAAAGCAGATCAATTCAATCAATAGTTATAGATTTATTTCTATAATTTAGTGTGGCAAATCATCAGTGAACATTATCAACATTAACAAGAATTGGCAAAAAGGAGAGAAATAAATTGCTTTATAGATCACCTCAGGTATGCCATATGAAAAATTTGGCTTAAAAGATAAGGCTTTTAGCATTAAAACAACATACTAAATGCATTGCCAGTTTCTCACATGAAAGGAATATTTTCTCTGCACTGCTATATGTGCAAAGAATGTTTCTGAGAATGACAGTATAGATTTTTCTAAGGATACCCAACTGTCCATCATTTACATGCTGCTGATAAGAGGCTTATTTTGGAAGATTCTCATTTAGGGCAACTGTTACTGCAGTTCTGAAGTTGTTGATAGAGATTAAAAACGATTTCAGAACAGACTTTCCTGGAAACAAATTTAGATGTTTTGCTGTCTGCATATCAATAGAATATTGATATAACAGAAAAGTGGGATAATGGTACAGTAACTAACAGCTTTTCCGAGCTTTGAAAATCTGGAAATCTTGAATGCTTTCTTTAGGTATTTAAAACCAGCTTGTGTGCCTGGTGTTCTGTTGGTGCTGGGAGCACATTCGTCTCCTTTGTGCCATTGGGAGTCCAAGGTGCACAGTGCAAATTCATTCAGTTAAGCATATTTTAGAATTTTCCCATCAATGCAGGGAAGTGTAGTAGAGAATATAGTCCCAGACAGTCCTTAATGTTGACAGTTTTATGCGTCTGATGAGATTAAAGAAATCGGAGCATGTGCTAGACAAAATTAATTTCCACTTTTCTTTTTCCTTCCACAACTTTCTGCTTTTAGCTCCAGACTACAGTATAGCATATTCACACATGAGCACAGAAAATGCATTGTGAATATTGATATCGTAAGACACAGCTCTGAGTTTTAGTAAATTTTAACATATAGAGAATTTGATTACACATAAGGACATCCTTTACTTTGTGCATGGCAATGAAACAATACATTAACATAATTTGTTTACTAATTACAGATTAACTGAAAATAAATGAATAGTACCCTCTAACTTCACTGCAAACTATTAATTCACTGCTAATAATTGGACTCATCTAACTATGGATGCAGTTCTCAGAGTTTCCCCCATCCATCTGGGCTAATCAAGCAAAATGCAAAGTATTTGTCTCCATGAGTACACAAATGTGTACTCACCCACACATATAGTGTTGAGCATAGCATACCAAAACCAAGAGCAACAATGAAACACAATAATGCTCCCCAATCGGGTTGTAGAGGGTGTTTTGAAACAAATGGCCAATAAGAATGATACACAGAAAAAGCTTTTAAGTTCCTAATAGTGCACTATGGCTGCTAGTAGCATTCTCTGTAGTATTTTCATGTCTGCTGTATTAACAGAGGCACAGCCTCAGCAGCTGGTGTCAGCTTTAATTTACTATGGTCAGAGATGAGCTGTGCCCATCACAGTAACAAAAAACTATTCACAAGTTTTTAGAAAAAAAATTTCAATCGTGCTATTGTACATTTAAAAAATCTATATAAATCAGTAGATACAATTCAGAATAAAATTCAGGAAATGTATCTCTGACCATGGAGTGGAATGGGAGAAGTGAAATCTGAATAAAAATATAAAATATAAATTTGCACCAGCAAATATACAGTATATTCCAGTCCCTTCTCAAATTAAACATGGTTTGATGTTCGTTTGAGGGTGGGCGTTGGGGATACAATGTTATTCCGACATCCTTGTTTTCAAACAAAGTATTTTTCTGGTTATTGTGATTTTTTAAAATAATTACGTAGGTTTCTCTCCATTATTGTCAAGATGGCAGCATCGATACAGCTACGAAGAACTGAGCTTCTTTTCTTCTCTGCTTCTTTTAATTATTGTCCCATCAGAACTGGATTATAGCCCTTAAAGCCTTTAGTACAACTAGACCAGGGGTGTCAAACTCGCATTGCCACATTGTTGTCAAGTGACATATTTTGACTTTTTTCCCTTTTGCTAAAATGGGGGTGGGCCAGAGGTGGTATTCAGCAGGGTCAGACCAGTTCTGGACAACTGGTAGCAGAAATTTTGAGTAGTTTGGAGAACTGGTAAATGCCACCTCTGGCTGGCCCTGCCCCCATCTATTATCTTCCTTCCCATGGAATGGGGTGGAAAAGAAATTTTACAATATCCTTCCCCTGCCATGCCCACCAAGCCACACCCACAAGCCACGCCCACAGAACTGATAGTAAAAAAAAAGTAAATCCCACCACTGGGGTCTGCATAGTTAGTGCGTGACACATCTGGCCTGTGGGCCACGAGTTTGAACTAGACCATAAACTTTCTCTACCTTCTGTCAGCTAACATATATGATTATTTAGATGTCTTGTTTGGTTGGACTAGTCCAAAACTATCTTTATAGATTTGTAAGGGAGAACATATACAGAGACAAAGGAGCCATTTGGAAAACATATTGAAATATGTGTGCCTCATATCTGATTCTGAAGATAGTCGTTAAGGAACTCTCTGAGCTAAGGAACACCTTCTAAAACAAGGCCACAAATATGCTATAATTTCAATATCAGGTCTAATGGTTCTGAGGGCTTTTTAGTTTGTTTGTTTTTTAAACATGCTCTCTTTTAAAGCTTTTAATTTGCTTAATGAAGCAAACCTTTGTGTGGTAGTGGTTGTTTCATTACTCTTTCATGTTTTGCAACGTATGCATTTTAAAAGCCATTTTGCAAACTGCTCTGGGAATGGTGATTGGCCTCACCATAGCAGGATGTGCACTTCCAGAAATGAAATAAATAAAGAAGCCCATGTTACTCAGCAGCTTTTTTCTTCCTTTGTTGTGAGTTCTGCTAAATTCTCCAAAGTCTAACTTTAAAAAACCAAAAACAACAAAACAGCTGTGGGAAAGAGAATAGGTACTTTGGCTGTATTTCTATTATCTCTTGCTCAAGCTCTTCTGGATTCCCCTTTCAGTAATATGGAAAATAACTTTGAAGTGTGAGGGTTGGAGAGTTTGTAATGGTTTATTTTTAGTCCCACTTCTCTTGCAACTTAAAATGTATAGCGAAGAAGCAACAGCTTGTCTGTCAGGCCTGAAAGATTATTGCAGGCTTTCTTGTTCATTTTGCTTTCCCCTGCAGTAAGGCTGAGAGGTTTCTGGCCCCACTGGGAGCTTTGTGAAAGTCAGACAGAGTCTCTCAGGGAGGATATCATGGAGGGGAAAAGTTTAAATCTTAATGAAGCATATATAAATAGTACAACATACTGCTTTGTGAGCGGCCCTGCTCTGACCACTGCATTGCAAATAGCAGCCCTTCTGTTAGAAAAGGTGGCAAGGCCTAGGGCCAGGAATCTGTGGGTCTTTGCCATCCTTAGCAGCTTCCAGGAGAGTCTCTGCAAAACTGCTATCCATATAATTCAATGAAATACTTTTGACGAAAGGAATCATTCTCTTTCCAGCTGAGATAACCATTTCTTCCCTGATGCCAGAACCGCATCTCCACCGCCTCTTTGTGCAGAAATCTCTGCAATGGAATAGCAGATTAGGCTAGCCATGGGTGGGTTTCGCACAGGCATTTCAAATGTGTTTTGATATTTGCTCTCATTTTCTGGAGGCAATGGATTCCCACTGAGCAGCACCTAACCTAACCACTCCTAAATATTTGTTATTCTGCATAGTGAGAGGATTTCAGTGCAATCGGTGAAAACAATACAGTAATGAATTCCCTCTTCCCTGGCATGTTTTCATCAACTGCCTTTTAGTTTTGTTCCAGGAAATTAGATCCAAGTGGCAGAGGCAAGTTTTATATAACCCTGCCTTAGCTTCCAAATGTTTTCTTAGGTGTCCCAAGCAAATGTTGAGTCCTTTTGCTGCCATTATGGCTAGTATGTTTTTTTTTTAACTACGCTGGAATCATAGATCCAAAAGGGTAAGAGAAGACAAGCATGTCTAGCAAGTGATGGTATCTGGCCATAGTATTAGTAGCAGATTTTTATTTTGCTTTGTTCTAATATTCTAGACAAAAATCAATATAAATGTCTGGCCAAGTAAGAAAGCATTGAAAACAGAATCATTATTATTCCTTTTGGAGCTAATGCTGATTTTTAGTTTTCTAAGACAGGTTTTCATCTACTAGCCAGTTGATGTGGCTTAAGAATATTTTTAATTCTTTTCTGCTGCGTTCGTTACTGAGCAGTAGCACATTTGAAAACTCCATTCCTGAGTTTGCCTAAAGGCAGAAATTCATCCAGGTTTTGTAATCTATTTATAGCTGTAGTTACTTCATCAAAACTCAAAGCAAAATGTATTTCAACCTGATTGTATTACATGAACTGGTAATCAACCTCACTTTGGTTATATCAAAGATGGTCACTACATTGCCAAAACATAATACTTTTTGTCCTACAAAGTGACCTTGATTATGTGTCAGAATGGTCAAACAATTGGCAACTCCAAATCTCAACCAACAAATTCTCTGTCTTGCACATTGGCAACAAAAATCAGAAAACCAAATACAAGTTGGGTGGACACCACCTCATAGACAACCTCACTCAGTCACAGACCTAGGAGAGTACTCATCTCAAACGATCTAAGCCTCAGAGCTCACTGTAACAGCATTGTAAAAACAGCATTAAGACTTGTTAACCTAATTTTGCAAAGCTGCTTCTCAATAATGTACTGCAAACTAGGGCATACAAAACTTTGCCAGACCAATTGTCGAATACAGCTCACCTGCCTGGAATCCATATTGTATATCAGACATTAATACAATTGAGCGAGTCCAGAGGTTTTTCACATGAAGAGTATTCCATTCCTCTGCTCACAATAGAATACCTTATACCACCAGTCTTGAAATTTTTGGCTTGGACAACCTAGAACTATGCCGACTACCATCTGACCTAAGTGTAATATACAAAATTGTCTGCTACAGCATTCTACCTGTCAATGATTACTTCAGCTTCAACCACAATAATACAAAGTTTTAAACAATAGATACAAACTCAAAGTAAACCACTCCAAACTCGATTGCAGAAAATATGACTTCAGCAACAGAGTGGTCAATCCCTGGAATGCACTACCCAACTCTGTTGTTACATCCGCAAATGACTGTAACTTTACCTTAAAGTGTGTAGTATGCTTAGGAAAGACCTTACCCCTTTCCTAAGAGGTCTTTAGTAGGCGTGCTTAAGTGCACCAGCATACCTACCTTCCCTATCTTATTATCCCCATTTATTTCTACCCATTTCCTGTGTTCATTTCCATGTTTATACTTATACCTGTTATCTTGTACATGTTTCACAAACTAAATAAATAAATAGATAAATACATCAAGTTCTGATCTGTATGCAGCTTAGAGTGGTTTCTGAACATGCCCTTTTTTGCCTTTCTAAAATCTGTAAGTAAACTTTTCTAAAAATAATAATAATAACATTGGCATCTACTTCTCATAGATACTTCCTTTTAATTATTGTTTTTTAACATTGCATTGTATAGTATCATCTGTGGATGTTAGGAATGATAGCTGTTTATCTCAAACAGAATCAAAATTTTAGGACATATGTCTTTTCTCGAACAAATAAAGACTGCTAGGGCAGTGATGGATAACCTTTTTCCTATCACGTGCCAAAAGCAGGGAAATGCAGGAGGGTCATGTGTGGGCCTGCCCACACCCATAATACTATGCATGCAACCCCTGCATGCATGCACTCACAACCCCCGGCCTCTCCCCTGCTTTTGGCTTGTGATTGACCCATTTTTTGCCCTCACCAGGCTCCAGAGGCTTTCTAGGAGCCTGGGGAGGGTGAAAGCAGCCTCCCCCACCTCCCGGACCCCCTCCGGAGGGCAAATAATGGCCCTATGGTCAACAAGGAAGTTTGGGAACAGACTTCTGGTTTGCACATCAGGCCGTTTTTTTTGTCATCCGGAACATGAAAAATGGCCCAACATGCAAATCGGAAGTCTGTTCCCGAACTTCCAGTTTGTGCATTGGGTTGTTTTTTGCCTTCCGGAGGCTTCAAGGAAGCCTCTGGATGGCAAAAAAACAGCCCAAAAAGAAAGTCCAGTCACCTGGCCAGCCTGCACATGCGTGCTGGAGCTGACAGTACAACACCTTGTGAGCCCTAACAAATGGCTCGTGTGTCATAGGTTTGCCATCAGGGTGCTAGGGTTTCCCTCTCCTAAGGAGGAAGAAGAATGCAAGGAATATGAAACAAAAAGCCACTGTATCTGAACAGGTTTTTAAAAAATGGGTTTTCCAGTTTCTTAATCACTCACAGTCAGGGAAATGCAGGTAAAAGAAGTTTGCTTTGGGATTCAGGTTATATTAAAATTTAATTTCTTTTTCCTCTGTGCACTGAAGTTCAATATTATTTATATCTCAGTATAAACTATGTAATTGTATATACTTCAATCCATGAGGCTACTTTGTTTTAAATATCTTGAGATCATTTTTTCCCTTAGAAATTCTGGGAATTTAAAAGTTGGATTGTAGTGGGAATTGTAATAGGTCATCTTGGACTGGAGAGAGTGATTTTATTTTTAGTTGAAATAGTATTGTAAATTAGGTAGCTCTATACTCTTAGCTCCTACAACTAACTATCTGTTGATCTCCCCCCTCCCCACTGTCACACACACTAAAATAATGAATTATTCCATAATTACATTTTCATTTAACAGAAAGCCAATAGTTTTATTTTTCTTACCATCAGCAGGTTAAGGGGAAGATGTGATACTTTTGAAAATAGGTGGTAGCATGGAAACAACCAGGCTACTTCCAGTAGCAAAGGTAACAAGCTTTGGGGATGAAGATCTAGTGCATTTTGGGGGGAAGAAATTTGAGACCTCCATCCAAGTACCCTATGGGCTTAGCCCTGCCTCTTAAAATGGAGTAAATGGCCAAGCATCTTTTCTCTCTGTAAAATGTGAAATAAGAGTAAGCCTATTTGATGTGTTCTCTGTTTCATGAGATCCTACAGTAAAAGGAAAGATATTTTACATCAAGCTTCCACAAGTTTAAGTTTATTTCGATTTATAAAACTGGCCTTCTCCATCGAAATGGACCCAGGGCGGTGCACAAGAAGTTAAAAATATGGCAGCCTCCAGAATGTGTTGGGAAGACAAAAATCCAGAATTCCCTTGGAAGTTATAATCCAAACACAGTTGTATCCTGATAGATTGTAGATCTGACATACAGGAAAGAGTGTGTTTCCTTTATGACTTTCTCTTTCTATTCTCATCAGTTTCATATGAGAACCGTAACTATCTGTGCTGAGGATTTTTCTTTGTTCTTGGAAGCATTCTGCCAATTTGTAAAATTAAGGTTCTAAAGAGTGAGACGGTGCCTCTAAAGAGTGCCTACTGGGGACAGTTGCCATCTACTTGACAACAAGGATGACATCATCTTCGTCACTATTTTATTTCTTTCATAATTATAAGAAAGAGAAGAAGATGAAAACCAGCAGCACAGAAGTTTTACCACTTACAATAGGGACACATCACCATGGAGAAATGATCTATGGGTCACCCATCTACATGGCTGTCAAGATTCAACACTGACTTGATGGTCCATAATCAGTCATGCAAATGGTAGCACAAGGAATGGTTCCTGTTGTAGTCATTATTCCAATTTGGATCTCTTGAAAATTAAATATGGAATGAAACAAATACTACTGCTGCCTGTTTGAAATAAATGCCTGCTTCACTGAGGCTTTTGTATGTGGTATGAACTTTCACCGGTGATCAAAATGAGCCAAAAGTACTCACCACTGTACTGTGGCACTTAAAAAAATACAAACTTCTAAACAACATTTAGTATGTGAAAGCTATTTTCAATTTTGATTCTGCAGGGGACAATTACAGGAGGCAGGGGAAAAAAGGCATTCCTGAAGAAAAAGAGATCTGTTATTTTATTTTGGGTTGGTTATTATTTCTCTTCTTATGCATGGAGCATCGCTCCTGCTGTGCAGTAATCTTAAAACTATTGTGACTCCTTTTTCCCCACTTGCATTTGACAAAAGGCCTTTGCAATTTCTGCAGTTTTTGCAATTGAGTGTTTTGAACGGCATCATAAACATATGTTGAGGAAAGCAGCTGGCCATCCCTGTAAACAGCTTTTGTTGGACTCGGGACCCCTGTATCTGTGCAAAACAGAGAGTGCAGAGAAAGAATATTAATGCATGTGAATTATTAGTTAGGTCATTGGGCTGAAATGCTAAATACTGTAATTAAGTAATATTAAGCACTTATCACTCTAGTCCTAGTCAGCTGCTGCTTAAAAAGCACCACTTGTTTTTCATGTCTTGCACGATGAAATGTGAAATTTTGCTGGGTGAGACTAAAGATTGTAGAACTTCTGTGCCCATTTCTGAAGTGCACCCAACAGCTAATGCTGTAGAAAACAAAACAAAAGAAAAAAAAAGTGGGTGGGAATTAAACTTCAGGTCACCTTCTTGATGTCACTAGATATAGTTAGCCAAATCTTTCCGCAGAGTGAGACTGGAAATAAAATGAAGTTATCATGTGACAAGTTCCTGCCTTACATATTTTGTTCTTCTGGTGGAATCTTGCATGTCTAAAAGAAGCTATAAAGAAAATGAAAAGCAATAAAGAGAGAATAATTCCTTTGAGCAGTTCAGTAACTAATAGTTTTTATTTGGGGTGAAGCAGGATTGTTTTATGATAATTTCCCAGAGTGGGAAAGAAAATGCTGAATAATAGGTAGTTCATTCACTTTCTCTAGACAATAGCAATCTCTCTCTCTCTCTCCCTCTCCTTCTCCCTCCCTCTGTCTCCCTCTTTCCCCTCTCCTTTTACATTTTCAAGCATACTGCAGAACAATGCAAACCTGCAATTATACCTAACATCTTGACTTTTGAAGCCTACATAATACAGGTTTAGCAGCACTCCAATTTTTGATCATTAATTTAGGAATCAGGGATGTGATTTAGAGGTATTGTACCAGCCAATAGCACATTGCTGATCTTCACTGTCTCTAGCATAAGGTGACCAGACGTCCCGAATTTGGCCGGACAGACCTGCTTCTCCATTAGATATCCCGCCACCCGCCTTTTCTTCAAAATGTCCCGCTTTGGGCACTCTGTACGCGCTCAGAGGTGGATGCCTTTGAGCACCGGCTCGAGTGGGGAGGGCCTCCAAGGGGGGTGGTGCGTGTGCTTCAGGGCGTCACGCGCCTGCAGAGGGCATTGGGGCACGCTCCCACCCACCTCCGCGGGGCACTCTTTAAAGGCAGTGGCTCCCAGCGCTTGAGGGAGGGCCTTCAGCCCAATGGTCAGGTGCACGGCTGCTGAGTCTGGCAGCGGCGCAGGAGGTGCCGGGTGAGCAGCGCAATGGCTCTGAGTGCGGAAGGTGAGAGTGACACTCTGGGACACGGGGCTCGCAAGGGCC